>JALIGW010000001.1:223103433-223403433 GCA_023053685.1 Diadophis punctatus similis | reverse complement strand
TAAATAATTGGGAGGAGTTAGTGTGACTACATTTAAGAAAACTTTCTGGCATTAGTATACTGCCATAATGTAAATCTGCAATTCTTTGCTATTTCTATGAGTCACATGCACAGAAATACACAGCAAACAGTGTATATAATCTGTACTGTTTGCTGTTTGTTGGGAGGCAAATTGCTGGGAGGCAGAGGCAAAAAAAATTTTCCTTGTTTTCCTTCCCCAAAACTAAGGTGCATCTTATACTCCGGTGCGTCTTATACTCCGGAAAATACGGTAAATAAAAGATGGCAATAACAACTCAAATCACAGGAATCAAGGGGACCACATTGCTTCATGAAGCAGCTTCTAGGGATGCTTGATTTAAAGCTGTTGGAGCAAAACACACTTGAAAGCTTTGCACATTTTCATTTTGAGACTTGGATTCACAAGTGAGAGTTTCTCAGCAGGAAAGTCGAAATTAAAATAACTTTTGCCATTTTTATTTCTTTTAATCTTGTGGTCTGAGCGTTGCTGTTTAGGGGGATCCTTTCATTCACTAAGCACCAACCAGCCCTGATTATTGTTGATGTTGGCCTAAGAGACACAAAATCATGTTCTGAAATAGCCAGGAAATGTTCAACAGAAACAGAAATAAATTACCTCTGGTTAGCAGTTTTAAATGTATTTATTTACTTTAAAATATCTCTGCTGCTTTTCAAAACAAGTTTTCACAGGGCAAATTACAGAACTTAAATGATACCATGTGATGACAAGAGGCTTCTTGTTCTGGCATTTCCAGCTTACCTTTACCTGATGGATATCGTTTTGTCAGGATTCTCTGACTATTAGAAATAGCTTCTTATAATCACATGCTTTTGCACTCAGGAATAAGCCACCTTACCTTCTGTTAGCCTCTTCTTTGACTTGCATTTTTTTTCAAACTGCAAAGTGTTCTCCAGTGACTTTGGCCTGCACATTATGTGTAAAAAAATAAGCTTCAGCTTCACTGTTAATAGTTTCAGTGAGTAATCTGATTTTACTTTATCTAGCATTGGATGATTGATTTCTCTTGCAATTCAAGATGCTATCAAAAATTTACTCCAATCTCCAGAGGTTATTGTTTTGTGGCTGTTATTGCTAACCCAGCAACCTAGCAAACTTTTATTTCTGTAACTATAATTACTACAAGGGTGCCATACAAAAAATACACTTTTTAAAATTGTATAAAATCAGTGATTTACTATTGGTGAACTAGGAATATGGTCAACTTACCATCAATGAGGGATCTCTTGCAGGATAAGATTGGCTCAGGGATTCCTTCTCAGAAAGATATGAATGGGCTGCTCAGAGGTGGGTTCCTGCCGGTTCGGGCCGGTTCTCTAGAACTGGTAGTGGGCATTTCCCCCGCTCTCTTAATGGGCAGCGATGGCCACCTGGACACCCCCCCCGAACTGGTCCTCCAGCTTGAAATCCATCCACCGGAGCCAGATTTACGTGAAAATAACCCTCTGCGCATGCGTAAAGCCTCCTGCACATGCACAGACCAGTTTAACACAGGAGCGACGGGGGTGCGCTCGCTCGCTACATTCGCGCACATGCGCAAAACGCGCACTTCTGGCACGACCCCAAACCGGTAGGGAAGGTAAGTAGAACCCACCCTTGGTGCTGCAGTATGCTTCAGAATCAGTCCAAGACCAAGAGCAAATATCTTACCCTTAAAACAACAGTATCAGTTGCTTACTGAATGTGGGAACTTGCCCAATCAGGAAAAGTGTAAGGATTTATAGGATTATTGATTAAACCAATATGTTTTTGTTTTGGTTTGGTTTTTTTCTGATACAATGTGGCTACAATGCACACATTGTTCAATATAAGGAAAGGTTTGGCAATATGACAAACATTGCATAATTCAAGAGCACCCCTTTTCCTTAATGAACTCTACTGAGGTTGCACAAACAGACATTGCAAAACAGATATGGGCATATTTATCCTTACTCAGAAAATGTAAGCACTTCCTGATTTCTCTGTTGATGCAATAATTAAAGATGTGTAATGCAAGACACCACACACGTCTTGCTCAGAGAGAAAGCTGGCAAGGCAAGATGAAGCCTTGGGCTGGTTTCCACCTGATTTTCCTGGTTGCTAGTTCTGTGGAGAGTGAAGTCTCAAATTATGGCACTGGAGAAGCCCTGGCCATTGAAGCCATTTGCTGTGCACGTGAGTTCCAGCTGTGTGATCTTTCAGCTTAGTCTTAGCCTCTGTGGGGTCCCTATGTGCAGGAGCAGAATGGTGGTATTTAGTTTCCCAATAAAGCCAATTCATAAGAAAAGGAATACTTGCCTCACATTCTTTCTACTGTCCACAACTACTGTGAGCACGAGGACCCAGATTGTTGGAAGCAATATACTGACTCTGTAAAATGCTTAGAGAGTTCTGTAAAGCACTATAAAGTGGTATATAAGTGCTATTGCTATCTAGGCACTGCTGACTAGCACCTTTGCAGGTAAAGAGATGGCTCAGGAACAGGCCAGGGATGAATTCTGGCTGCAGGGAAGTTCTGTCTTAAGAGTGAGCATTTCCTGAAGGTGCTGGTGGCATTTAAAGGTTGGAGAAAGTTGATGAGTTGTGATGCTTTTGAAGGGAAAGGAGCTCCTTTCAAAGCAGCAGCATCTTCAGAATAGTTTTTAATGACCAATCAGTTACTTTTTAATAAATAAAAACAGAATTGATCTTAAGCGACTGGGTAATTTTCAGATGACATTTTGTATATGTGGAACATACATTAGCTGGGGTTTTGATATCTATAAAACATGATTAAGATCTTTGCCTAAGTATTTGCCTAACCCGTTTTATGTATATACTTGTATAGGTAAACATGAGAACAGGAAAGTTTAATCCTACATGTTCTAGATAACAGACAGGGCCTCCTAATGAACGGTGCTTTATGTGGAAGCCCTGGTTTCACACTGTACAAAGGGCAAAGATGAAAGCTGGTTTGGTGTAGCAGTTAAATAATCAGACTAGAAATTGGGAGACCAGGATCTATAGTTCCACTTCAGGCACAAAGTCATCTGACCTTGGAACAGTCACTCTCTCTCAGCTCTAAGTAGAAGGTAAGGGCAACTTCTGAGGAAGATTGCCAAGAAAGCTGCAGAAATTTGCCCAGCAGATACCAGGAGTCCACATTCATTTAAAAGGAAAAGAAAGGGAGAAGGAAGGAAGGATGGAAAGAAGGGAGGGAGGGAGGGAGGGAGGGAGGGAGGGAGAGAGAGAGAGAGAGAGAAGGAAGAAAGAAAGAAAGAAAGAAAGAAAGAAAGAAAGAAAGAAAGAAAGGAAGGAAGGAAGGAAGGAAGGAAGGAAGGAAGGAAGGAAGGAAGGAAGGAAGGAAGGAAGGAAGGAAAGAAAGAAAGAAAGAAAGAAAGAAAGAAAGAAAGAAAGAAAGAAAGAAAGAAAGAAAGAAAGAAAAAGAAAAAGAAAAGGAGGGGAAAAAGGAAGAGTCAAAACAAATCAAGGATGCACTGTTGCCTTAGAGAAAAGTCCTTGAGGAAAAGTCCTTGAGGGGCGTGCATAAGCGCACCACTGTGCCTACCGTCCCCGTCCTACTGTCCTATTGTCCTCTTTTATCGTTACTTTTTACTTATGTTTATACAAATTACTACTATACATGTTTGACAAATAAATAAATAAATAAATAGCCCACTCAGTCTCCAAAAGCCCAGGAACAGAAATAATGTTTATGTGTGGAAAATATGAGTGGAAGAAATTTTGTGTCTCTTTTACACCCCAATCACCTTGCCTTGCTCCACCCTGATTTTCTAGCACTTCACTCGTGCTATTTTGGTTTAATGTGAACCTATTGTTCCATAAGGAGACCATACTGCTTCTTTTCTGTTTTTCATGTTGTGTCCTTTTTATGCTCTTTCTCCTATGCCAGAGCTGAAGGGCTTAACACAATGCGGAAGGGACAAGATTCTTCTCCAAGGTCAGCCTGGGATACCTGGAATTCCAGGTGTGCCAGGAACAAATGGATCACCAGGGCTAAAGGGTGACCCAGGTCCTCAGGGGCCCCCAGGTGAGTAAATGTCCATTGAAGATGTCATTCCAGGTATCTGCAGCAGCTTATTTGCTGTCTTTTCTTGCAACAGTGGGAAGCGAACTTTGTATTAATAAAGCTGCTTGCCTAGAAAAGGAGAAGTTGCTGGCAAAGAGACAGAAGCAATTCGCTTACTCCCAATAGGAAATGAAAGTTGCATGTTCTCTAGTCAGTAAGAGGATTCTTAAGATCAACGGCTTAGCAAAGTAGTCAGGAGATGTTTCTTTGGTTCTCTGGTATTGTGGGAACTTTTTAAAGACAGGTGGATTAGATTGTTTTGTCCTATGAGTTGTTCTTATGCCCATGGGCCTTCTTCCTTTCAGGAGAATCAGCAATGTTATCAAGGATTTGTTGCTCAATAACCTACAAATCCAACACAACCAAATACCTTATTCCACCAGACTTGAAATACTGGGATTAGACAATTTACAACTACGTAGCCTCCGATCTGATCTAAATGTAGTTCATAAAATCATATACCAAAATGTCCTTCCTGTTAATGACTACTTCAGCTTCAACCGCAACAATACACGAGCACGTAATAGATTCAAACTAAATGTAAACTGCTCCAAACTCGACTGCAGAAAATACGACTTCAGCAACAGAGTGATCAATGCCTGGAATGCACTACCTGACTCTATGGTTTCTTCCCCAAACCCCCAAAACTTTAACCTTAGACTGTCTACAGTCGACCTCTCCCCGTTTCTAAGTGGTCTGTAAGGGGCGTGCATAAGCGCACCACTGTGCCTACCGTCCCTGTCCTACTGTACTATTGTCCTCTTTTATCGTTACTTTTTACTTATGTTTATACAAACTACTACTATTCTATACATGTTTGACAAACAAACAAATAAATAAAAATAAATAAAAATCCTGACTTCCAACAGCCCTGAGCTAAAATTCGAAACCATCATCTCAAATCCAAACATCCTTTCTCTTTGATTGTTTGCTCTCTTGAAGCTGTAATATTCTCATCAGTGCAATGTCTGGCTTCAAAAGTCTGTTGAAGATGTATTTTGATGCTCCTAAGCTGGTCTTTCTCCTCCTCCTCTTCTTGATAGAGCCGAGGTGGTGCAGTGGTTAGAGTGCAGCACTGCAGGCTACTTCAGCTGACTGCTAGCTGCAGTTCAGCTGTTCAGATCTCACCGGCTCAAGGTTGACTCAGCTTTCCATCCTTCTGAGGTCGGTAAAATGAGGACCCAGATTGTTGGGGGCAATATGCTGAACTCTGTAAACCGCTTAGAGAAGGCTGTAAAGCACTATGAAGCGGTATATAAGTCTAAGTGCTATTGCTATTGCTGTTCTTCTTTCTCTTCTTCAGGTGAAAGAGGATCTGCTGGGATAACTGGAAAAGCTGGACCAAAAGGAGACAAAGGAGACAAAGGAGACAAAGGTAATACATCTACTGATTGAGATCAGAGGTTGTGCAAGAGCTGGATCAAAGGGGAAGCACTGGGCCACCTGTATGTCACCAATCACACTTTATTTCATGGTGTCCTTGGTTGAACTGTTTGTAATACAGAACCAAATGATGATAGCAGTCCATCACTATGAAGAATGGACAATACACTAGCATATAAGAGGTTATTCTTATGTATGGGCCTTATGAACCTTTCTGTTTACCCACTGCACAAGAAATTGCTCTTTTTTTTTCTTACAGGAGATGCCTGCAGCTTAGACAATTGTCAACCGAAAGGTATGCCTCTTCTTCCTCTTTCTCAATAGCTTCCTAGTTGGGTTGCTTCAGTCTTTCAGATGGTAGCTGGGTGGTTTTGGGAGCTGAAGGCCAAGAAACCTGGAATCATCAAATGCAGAAAGCTTGCTTTGCTAATGTCAGCCTTGCCAGGCTTTATAAGCTAAAATGCCTATAAACCTGCCAATCAACTTCCTCTGAACTAGCACATTCCTATCTGTGCCAACTACAGTCTTCATCATTTGCAGCAGCCTATCTATCTTAATGGATACAATGTACAGTATTATCAGTCATTTAAGGACTGAATAACTCAAGTTGGAAAAGCGTATTTCCTTTAGATCCACCTTATTACACTTCTAAGCAGGGTTCATAGTCTCAATACTCTCACCAAGTTGTTATTTCCAGGAGTTTTTACAGAAAGCATTGGCAGCCAATCAAGTATAAAAGCAGATGGATTCTTAAAGATCCATCTCATCCTGGGCACCCTTTTTTAAAAAACTATTACAATCTGGCAGATGGTAGAGGATAATAAAAACAAGGACAAATAGGCTGAAAAACAGCTTCTATCCCAGGGTAGTAACCATATTGAATTCTACTGTATAGTGCAATATTAATGCAATATCAGGGGTTTTCAATTCAATTGTATAGAATGTGAAGGCTTCAAAATGCTTGTTGTTCCCTTTAAAACTTTGTATGGCATAGGACCTGGTTACTTGAGGGACAGCTTTTCTCCCATTGTGTTGGCTCACTAGTTTCTGGCAGAATGGATCCCTCCTATTATATATTGTCCTCATACAGGATCTAGGAAGGATAGTTTCTCTGTGACCATGACCCTCAGTGGACAAAAGTGGACAAAAATGCCAGATGCCAAATCCAATCTAAACATCTGGCTGGCTGGGCAACAAATCATAATAATAACAACACTTATAAAATTACTTACAAAGTGATGAAATACCAGATAAGAACTTGGTAAACACTTTGAAGTGAAAATAATATTTGTAAAATGTTGCAGCCCTGAAAGATGGGAATAATGGCTTTGTAGAAAATATACTGAATGTCCTCAAGTTTTAAATTTTACTTAGATTCATATGCTTACTGGATGAAGACAAAGATAGGACTTTGTAGTAGCCAAATTAAGAATGGGTTTTGAAATAGTACAAACTCATTAACCACAGGCTGAGGGTCATTATGATAATTGTCATTTGCATGTATCAACATTCCCCAGTGAGACTCAAACTCCCATAATCCTCAGTCAGCAAGCCCAACAGTTCCAAAGATGTCTACTGTGCTTCTCCTTTCCCCCTGGAATTATCATGCTTTCTTTATGTAATCACTTTTTACAAGAGATCTCCATGAGTTCATCGCATTATAACAAGCATTCATATTCCTACAACTGAGACTATAGTGATTTCACACTTGGGAGTTCTCCACAAAAGTCAGCATCAGTCCCAGATATCTATTTTGCCTGAACTAACCCACTCAATTCTTCACCCTATTCCTCCTCTAGAGACAGAAGCCAGAAACTGCAAGGACCTCCTGGAACGTGGGGAGACCCTGAGTGGCTGGTATACAATCTACCCAACCAAGGGAAACCCGATGCTGGTTTTCTGTGACATGGGGACTGATGGAGGAGGCTGGTTGGTAAGTGGAAGCTCAAGGATGAGGAGGAGGAGGAAGAGATACCTGAATGCATCAGAAGAGCAAAAAATCCCATGTTACTATAATTACTCTTTTAAACAAGTAGGCTCCATGCTATCATTTTTGTTATAAAATAATAGCAGCTATTCAGGGGCCCATCAGTCTTCTCTCATCTGAAGAGATGAGTGGTGGACAAGTTGCAGCCCCAGAGCTGAATGAGATCTCAAGTCCCCTCTTGGGATTTGAGCCAGGACAGTAGAGAACTGAAGGCACAAAGATGGTCTCAAGGAGATGCTCCCTAGCTGTGACTTAGAAGAGGGGTCGTAGTTCTATTCAAGGTCTTTTGCAAAACAGACTGAAAGGCAGTCCCCCACTTCAGAAATGGCCTAAGATTGGGAAAGCAGCTTCTCCATCAAACAGATGATGAGGTATCGCTCCCTTTCTCTCCACAGCAATTCCAGAGGCGGCAGGATGGGTCTGTGGATTTCTACCGTGACTGGGAATCATACAAGAAAGGATTTGGAAATCAAGGATCAGAATTCTGGCTGGGCAATGATAAGATCCATCTTCTCACCAGTTCTGGTAAGCCCAAAATCTCCTCTTCTACCTGAGGCTCACTTTGATACTTTAAATCAGTTTACACAGACAATACTTATCTATATCAGAATTAATTGTTAAGAAAAGATGAGTATCAATCTTTCCAGATTCAGCCCTTTAATACTAGCAGAGGTTCTCTTTGCATCACAGGAACACAGTATGCATAAAGCAGACACTCTGATCGGTTTGTGTCAGTCCATAAGACTTAACTTCTATTTCCTTCTAGAGAGATGACTGGTATATTCCAAATTCATAAATCACATCTGGGAAAAATAGATGTTCTTTCTTGTAATTTGGAAATCGTTTGGAGTTTTATACAGCCTGATTACCCAAGAGCATTGATCACTAACTGAAGAATAAAATGTTAGAATCAGGGAAAACAGAGAAAGCTGTCTTCTTTCTCTGCGGATCCATAAATTTTCCTCGTTTAAAAAAGTATGTGCAACCAGGACACTGAGAAACCATCTCTACCCCTCCTCACTACCTTAACCAATTGTATGTACATAGAAAATTATTAAAAGATTGACTTTGTAAAGGTAAAAGGGAAAAAATGGCAGTCCAGAGGATCACTTTCTAATTGTGAAACAGTACGGTAGTTTAATTTACCTGAGACACCATTTGTGCTCCTGTGATTCAGTTCCTCTATGTTGGCTACTCATCGTTGCTTTTGGATGGACAAGGATCATAATCCCACCATGATCATCATGTCCATGTGGAATGAAAGTCTATGCAATGATTAGCAGGCTTCCCTTCAAGGACTTCTGCACCTCTAGTAGTTCTCTAATAGTATCTATCTTTTGGTGTGCAGGAACACAGCAGTTGAGGATTGATCTGGAAGACTTCAATGGTTCCAGAACCTTTGCAACATATTCCAGTTTCAGAATCGCAAATGAAAGTGAAAATTACAAATTAACGTTGGGTTCCTATTTGGATGGCAACATGGGTGAGTAATACAGAAAATTCCTCTGCATTCAAGTACCTTCTTACAGTGAATAGAACAACCATAAATAGTTGCTTCAAATAGTGAGATGGGCAGAAAATAAATTTAATCATAGAAAAACTGGAGAAGATAATAAAATACAAAGACCTGCAAACAGAAATAGAACATCTGTGGCAAAAGAAAACAAAGGTAGTACCAATAGTAACAAGTGCTTTGGTAGCTATTCATGTACCACCACTTGAACACCATTGGCATTGACAAAATCGCCACCAGTCAATTGTAAGGGCACTTTACTTGAAACAGCTTACATCTTGCAACAATATTGTAACACAATCAAACATCAATATCTGCCCATAATAGGTTCTTGGGAAGGACTCAATAGGTGGATAAAAATGCCAAATCCAATCTAAATATCTGGCTGCATAATAATACCACATGATCTGATGCAGAATGCAGAAACTGTTTAAGCCAGGGGGCTGCCTAATTCCTTTCTAACTTATCAAGGGACAATATGGGGGAGTGAATATGAAGAGGCAGCCCTTCAACTGGTCCAGGGAGTAAAATGCAATCCCAGACTCAGGGAATTTATCCATTCTTTGGCTTAATGTGTTAATGGGGTTCAGACATTCTGGTTTATCAAAAAGATTTACAACGTGGCCTGTTATATGGATCTCATGGTGGTGTATTCAGAAAGTCAAGTTAAGCAAGCCACAGCTTCAAGAAAAAGGTAAAGCCATTGAAAAACACATTGTATCTTCTTGATTGGTCTGGCTAGTAATGCCAACATTCAAATCTAGGAAATTATGCAAATAAACCTGATCCTCTATCATTTATATTTGATCCCTTACTAATTCTTAGCGGTGTAGGAACATTTTTCATTGGTGAAATACCCTGCAGGTTTGCATTTCTGGAAGTCATTAACTTAGTGCTTCCCTGTGATTTCCTCCTTTTAGGTGATTCTCTCTCAGGACACAATGACTATGCATTCTCTACCAAAGACAAAGACAATGATATCTATGATGGAAATTGTGCCGTAAGTTTCAAAGGAGGCTGGTGGTACACCAAATGCCACTCTTCCAACCTGAATGGCCTGTATCACAAAGGGGAACATAGCTCTTATGCTGATGGCATCAACTGGCATGCAGGGAAGGGACACCATTATTCTTACAAATATGCGGATATGAAAATTAGACCACAATAAATGAAACCACAGTTTGACGGATTGTTCAACATGACTCAAAATTATTCTTCTGTATTCTCTTCTGGGGGGGAAATTAAATGCAGCAAATCTTTAAAACTGCTCCTTTGTATGACTGTTCTCTCTTGTAGTAATCCCTTTTTTATTTAGATGGGAATGGGGTTCAAACCCTTTTCCTTCTTCATTTTCCAATTTTTTTTCCTGAGAGAGGTGTTCCTCAATGTGCTACAAAGCTGGTGTTTATTGATCTATAATCCATAAGTAGGTAAAGTAACACAGTAGTTTCTACTCATTTGTGTGTCTATGCTTTATGAATCAACTTCAGTAACAGGATTCACTTGGACCTCTGTCTTGGGTAAAGCATCCTTGGAAAGTTTTCATAAACTGATTGCTTTAAATGGCTAAGTGGGTAGAAGCTATATGAGAGGTAACTATGTCAGCGTTTTTCATGGTCAAGGAAATCTGACAAAGAATGTAACTCAGATCAAACTTGAGAATCAACTTGTAAGGAGAAAAACTATCTTTGCTTCCTTCCAGCTGCTGATTCAGCAACATCATTCACACTTAATAGGAAGTCTAACTCACTAAATAAATTGGTCTGACTTGTTTCCGTAGCATTTTACTTTATCTGTATAATCATTACATGTTTTTCTGAAGGACCTGGTGTTTTACAAAAGTTGCAGCCTTTGGGAAAGTGTTTTCAACACATACAATGCAGTTTAGTGCTGAGAGGAAATGCTTCCAAAAGGGAAACAAACCTGTCTCTCATCCCTAATCTGGCTGGCAACAGAGTTTTTGAATCGCCAAAGTATGACTATAAGCCCTTGAAGGTTAGTCAGATGTGATGTTTTATCCTACACAATAAAGACCGCTTTCTCCCTAATTGATCCTGAGAACACACAACTCCAGAGTACTCTTTCAGTATCCCCTTCAGTATCCTTTCTGGATGCAAAATGCTAGAATGGAATTTTATAGCCAATGGTTTTATGCTAACTTGTTATTTTGCTAAAATACCATAGCCATGTTTGTTTCCGTGTTTAATGGTGGTGGCATGGATATGGATATCAACAGTTGCTGAAATAATTAAATTACTGGTATCTGCATTGTTATATTTTGGCATAGAAATTGTGTACAACTGTTTTAGTATGCAACTTGATAAGAATGTACAGGAACGAAGATAAAGATATGTGTCGCACATAGGATCCTGCAAGAAGCTACAGCCCCAGAGAAGACACAAATACAAAATTTAAGATACTGTTGTAAGGAATATCCTTCTGGGTTCAGTTCCAAGTGGGGAAAAAGACACTGGATTCATGGAAGTTGCTTGGAAAGAAGGTTTAATGGTGGACAGGAGCACATGGCAGGAGCCCCTGTACAGAAAAGGCAGATTACATGCTTCCAGGTGTGGGTGAAGAGAAAAGGGAAGGAAGATGCTGAGTCCCTTGGTTTTTATGACCTCTGTTGGGCCCCACCTCTTAGTTTCCTGTTCCTGTGTATGTAATGCCCTCCAATTGGTGGTCAGAACCCCCCTAGGGGCGGGGGTTTTAGCTAGCCTTTTAGGCTGTCTCCCAAGTTTGTTTGAGTGCTGGTAATTTTCCAGGTGGTAGAGGGCTAATCCTCTGATGTCCTAAGGGGGAAGATCTTAATCCCATCACCCTGGAGCTGAAGGAGTGGGGCAGGGAGCTGCAGGAAGCTGCTTTGTATTTAAAACATGTTTCTCCTTTCCTCATTCAGGGAAACATATTCTTTCCTTTTTCAATGTTTCCTAGGATATTTCATTTTTCTAGGAGGGGGTGGGTGCTAACTTCCTACAATACATTGAAGAAAAGAAGCAAACATGAAATAATGAATGAAAGGAGGGACCACTTGGCTTCTGCAAACCATAGCTATTGCTCTGGCAACCTTCATAATGGTCTAATCTTCAAGTTAGATCTTGCAGAAGGAAGAGTGTAAGTTCTTGTTTAGAAAGATGAGTAAAATTTCTGATAATTTTGTTTGTAAGTGCCAGATACTAAGAGTACAATTGACAATATAGCAATACATAAATTACTGACTCTGTGAATATTTCTGAGCCAAAAACAGATGATTGTTACAAAGGAGGCTAGTATATTTATATATTTATCCATAACAAATGTGTTCTTGTGCTCCTTTATAAGTAGTGCACCTATTCAAACTGAAGATGAATGCGAAATATGTAGAAAGTGCAGGGTTAACTAGGAATTGTGCATGGAGATAAATTTGGTAAAGAGGCTAGAGTGGAATTGCAGCTACAAAATGGAGTGGATGAAAGATTGTTGAGGTTTTGCCAGATCACATCTCATACTTAATTATTATGGAATGTAATCCTAGCCATATTTCTCATTAAAAAGCTGATATAAATTTGGCCTATTCACCAATCATTTGTGCATAGAATTGCAGCTTTTGGCTTTCCCCTGTCTTTGCCATACAGTTGGGCTGAAATAAGCTCCTAGATTTCCCCTTTTGGGGAAGTGAACTCCTGTTTAAATATCACTCATTGTTTTATAAAGATAATCTTCTATTATTTTAAATAGATGATATGGTTCTTGATCAATTGCAATAAAAATGTAAGATTGCTTTTTAAAGGACTGCAATATATAAGTTACAACAGCACTGATAAAAGTGACTTACAACTTGATCCTCACACTTACAATTGTTGCAGCATTCCTACAGTCACCTTATCAAAATTCAGTCCTTTTGCAACTAACATGTATTACAATGTCTGCAATGTCCCATGGTCATGTGATCGCCATTTCAACTAGCTTCCAACAAGCAAAGTCTTTGGAAGAAGCAGGATTTGCTTACTGATCACATGATTCACTTAAGAATTGCAGTGATTCATTTAACAACCATGGCAATAAGATCATAAAGCAGGGAAGACTCACTTAACAACTGCATTGCTTAGCAATGGAAATTCTGGTCCCAATTGTAGCCGCAAGTTGAGTACTGAACTATTTTATGAGTGCAACTCATATGTAGAATTGATCAGGTTGACATATTGTGGCCAACACTGCCATAGTGGGGCGAGTGCATCAACACACTTTTATATTTTTCTTCATTTCATACAGTAGAGAATACAAAAATCATCTATCAGAAAATCTTTGAATCCCATAAGCATTATTGGAAGTTTAAAAAATATTTTTGATATTTTATTATAATCTCATAACTTTGTCTCTGAATTCTAATAACGGATCAGACAGAGTACTAATAGTATATAGCAAGCTTAAATATTTGTGGGATCTTAAGAATGAGATTCTGTACTCAGCTGTGAAATAAGACTATTAGGATTAAAAAATGCCACTTATACCGTATGTTCCGGTGTATAAGACGACTGGGCGTATAAGACGACCCCCAACTTTTCCAGTTAAAATATAGAGTTTGGGATATACTCGCCATATAAGACTACCCCTCCTACCATCTTTCTTTTTCTTTCTGTCTTTCTTCCTTCCTAACATCTTTCTTTCTGTCTTCCTTCCTTCCTTCCTTCTTTCTTTCTTTCTTTCTTTCTTTCTTTCTTTCTTTCTTTCTTTCTTTCTTTCTTTCTTTCTTTCTTTCTTTCTTTCTTTCTTTCTTTTTCTTTCTTTCTTTCTTTCTGTCTGTCTTCCTTCCTTCCTAACTTCCTTCTTCTTTCTCTTTCTTTCTTTCTTTCTTTTTCTTTCTTCCTTCCTTCCTTCCTTCCTAACTTCTTTCTTTCTTTCTGCCTTCCTTCCTTCCTAACTTCTTTCTTTCTTTCTTTCTGTCTGTCTGTCTGTCTGTTTTCCTTCCTAACTTTTTCTTTCTTTCTTTCTTTCTTTCTTTCTTTCTTTCTTTCTTTCTTTCTTTCTTTCTTTCTTTCTTTCTGTCTTTCTGTCTTTCTGTCTTTCTGTCTTTCTTTCTGTCTTTCTTTCTCCCTGCAAACCAATCCCCACCATGGCTCCTTTCTCCATCACCCAGCCCTCTTCCAAGATGCCAAGTGTGGGGAACCGCACCAAGCGAGGTAGGTGGGTGGATTGCTCCCCTCCCCTCCCCTTGGAGAAAGAAGGAGCCTCTGTCGCTGTCTCCCGCGGGGCTCCAACCACCCGACTGAGTCCCTGACCACGGCGCCGGCAGGGTTAACCTACATGGGAGGGAAGGAGAGAGCGCTCTACCGCCGCTGCTGCTATCGCTGCTCCAATATTTCTTCAGTGGGTGTGCGCGGGAGGGTCCATGGAGCAGAGGTGCCCGGCGAGTGGGGCGAGAGGCACGGGGATGCCAGAGGTGGCGGTGGCAGCGGCAGCCTCCTGCCCGCGTCTCCCACCTGCCTCTTGCTTTAAGCTGCCGGGCGCCTCTGCTCCGCGGTCCCTCCCGTGCGCGCCCACCTGCTGGGAAGGCTGCGGCTGGTGGTGGTGGTCACAGCCTTCCCAGCAGGAGACCGAGACGCAGGGTGGCATCGGGACTCCGGGGCTCCTTCGGCCGCTTGGCTGGAGAATGGCAGGGATGCGGCCGTGGCCGTTTTTGAGCTCCCCCGGCTTGGAAGTTTCAGTACCCGACATATAAGACGACCCCCGACTTTTGAGAAGATTTTCAAGGGGTAAAAAGTCATCTTATACGCCGGAACATACGGTATGTTTGGACTGTTAAGCTAAATGGTATATATTGGCTGTTCTTTCTTAAGACTGTCTTGGAAGAGAGTTTGTTGGATAAATAGGGTGAGGCAGGGAGGGGGCAGAGTGAAACAAAAGTAAATTGGAGATTAAATAGTCCAGGCCTAAAATGGTCATGCAGGATGATGCTGGGTTGATTATCCAAAGGTGTAGAGATACTGAAGCTCCTTGTTCCAGGATAGCATGAATGGGGCTTTCCTTTAGCAAGCTGAATAGATTTGGGTGGACTTGGCAGTTGGGTCAGGCTTGACTAACACTGCTGAGCTAAAGCAGTGAAATGAGCTACAAAGCTACAAGGAACATTGATTTTTTGTGACTGGATGTCCTGGTTGCTTGAAACTTCCTTTAACAGAGTCCCTGGTACAGCAAGTTTTCACAGATTGGACCCTGGTTGCTGTCTTCCTTTGGGCTCTGTAATAGTTTGGCTGTTCTCCTTTGAGTTGGGTGTGGCTCGTTTTGGCTTCAAAGTCAGGCTGTCCAACGATACTTTTATTTCTCCCAATTCCTAACCCAGAGAAAATGGAACAAACCATTGTTAATAAAACATTCAGCACATTTCAGTCAGTAATGGGTTCTAAAACCCGCTGCTACCAGTTCGCGCTTGCGCTTGTGCGCGATGCTTCTGTACATGCACAGAAGGGTCGCAGGCGGGTGGGCGGAGAATCCTGGACAGGTGGGCGGAGCGTCCCACCGCCACCGCTATTAGTTCGCAGACTGGGCCGAACTGGGAGCAACCCACCGCTGATTTCACTCTGTCCCATGTTCCCAATGGGGGATCAAAATGTCAACTTGGCAACCATGATAGCACAATGAAAGCTCCACCCTTTTTAAAGCATGCAATGATGTTTGCAAGGCAAATTTATTCATTCAGTCAGTCATTCAAATTTGTTTTATCTGTCCAACTCTGACTGATCCTTTAAAAGTTAAAAAAAAGTGTGTGTGTGTATGTTCATTTCTAGTGTTTCCCCACCCCCCCATATGTCCCTGGTCCCAAGTACCAATTTGCACAATGGTTGCTATTAAAGTGAGAAGGAAAATACAGGTAGTCCTCGACTTACGACCACAATCAAGCCCAAAATTTCTGTTGCTAAGTGAGACATTTGTTAAGTGAGTTTTGCCTTTCTTGCCACAATGGCTAAGTGAATCCCTGCAGTTGTTAAGTTAGTAACATGGTTGTTAAGTGAATCTGGCTTCCCCATTGACTTTGATTGTCAGAAAGCCGCCAATGGTGATCACAGGACTCCAGGACTGCGAACGTCATAAATTTGAGTCAGTTGCCAAGCGTCTGAATTTTGATCATGTGAGTGTGGGGATGCTGTAACCATCGTGTGAAAAATGGTCATAAGTCACTTTTTTTCAATGCTGTTGTAACTTAAAATGATCACTAAATAAACTGTTGCAAGTCGAGGACTATCTGTACTCCCTATCTGGAATGCAAGACTGGAGGCATGAAAAGAATTTGTCTTAACTAAATAAAGACAAACTGTTTGTTTGTCTTAACTTAGTAAAAACACAGCAATACTGCAAAGACAGAAAAAGGTACTGTATTTTTTGGAGTATAAGATGCACCTTTTTACCCCCCAAAAGAGGGTGAAAACTTGGGTGCATCTTATACACCGAATGTAGCCCCACCCAGCCACCCGCACCCTTTGGCCTCTGCTTTCCAGCAATTTGCCTCCTTGCAGCAAACAGAACAGAGCCTGTTAAGCCAAGCAACTGATTATCAGCTTCCCGGCTCTCAGCTGAGTGAGGCTGCAGGACGGACGGCCACGTGCTAAACTGAAAGTGAAACTAAAACTGCAAGGAGGCAAATTGCTGGCAGGTAGAGGCAGAGGCAGAATTTTATTTTCTTGTGCTAATCAGACTGCTGAAACTGGATGCAAGGAGGTAAGTCAATAACTATAAATGTCTACAGAATGTTCAAATTATTAGACTTATTTTTTAGACTGCTTTATTATTATTCTAGACAACTTAACAAAATGAAGAAGCTTTTTAAAATAAATGCTTGCTCTGAAGAGGCCCAGTGCTTTTGTATCTTTTTTTAAATAGCAGAGAATAATGTATACTTCCAGAAAGCCACATCAATTTTAACAATGTCTGTACAAGTAAAGTCTGAAATGTAACAGTGTCCTGTTTTAGTATTAAGATAAGGCACCTGAGTTAAACCCTGACTTAGTCATGTTTGGAATAGATCTATTTAAATAATTGGGAAGAGTTAGTGTGACTACATTTAAGAAAACTTTCTGGCATTAATATACTGCAATAATGTAAATTTCTGCAATTCTTTGCTATTTCTATGAGTCACATGCACAGAAATACACAGCAAACAGTGTATATCATCTGTACTGTATGCTGTTTGCTGGGAGGCAGAGGCAGAATTTTTTTTCCTTGTTTTCCTTCCCCAAAACTAAGATGCGTCTTGTACTCCGGTGCGTCTTATACTCCGGTGCGTCTTATACTCCGGAAAATACGGTAAATAAAAGATGGCAATAACAACTCAAATCACAGGAATCAAGGGGACCACATTGCTTCATGAAGCAGCTTCTAGGGATGCTTGATTTAAAGCTGTTGGAGCAAAACACACTTGAAAGCTTTGCACATTTTCATTTTGAGACTTGGATTCACAAGTGAGAGTTTCTCAGCAGGAAAGTCGAAATTAAAATAACTTTTGCCATTTTTTTTCTTTTAATCTTGTGGTCTGAGCGTTGCTGTTTAGGGGGATCCTTTCATTCACTAAGCACCAACCAGCCCTGATTATTGTTGATGTTGGCCTAAGAGACACAAAATCATGTTCTGAAATAGCCAGGAAATGTTCAACAGAAACAGAAATAAATTACCTTTGGTTAGCAGTTTTAAATGTATTTATTTACTTTAAAATATCTCTGCTGCTTTTCAAAACAAGTTTTCACAGGGCAAATTACAGAACTTAAATGATACCATGTGATGACAAGAGGCTTCTTGTTCTGGCATTTCCAGCTTACCTTTACCTGATGGATATCGTTTTGTCAGGATTCTCTGATTATTAGAAATAGCTTCTTATAATCACATGCTTTTGCCCTCAGGAATAAGCCACCTTACCTTCTGTTAGCCTCTTCTTTGACTTGCATTTTTTTCAAACTGCAAAGTGTTCTCCAGTGACTTTGGCCTGCACATTATGTGTAAAAAAATAAGCTTCAGCTTCACTGTTAATAGTTTCAGTGAGTAATCTGATTTTACTTTATCTAGCATTGGATGATTGATTTCTCTTGCAATTCAAGATGCTATCAAAAATTTACTCCAATCTCCAGAGGTTATTGTTTTGTGGCTGTTATTGCTAACCCAGCAACCTAGCAAACTTTTAATTCTGTAATTATAATTACTGCAAGGGTGGCATACAAAAAATACCCTTTTTTAATTGTATAAAATCAGTGATTTACTATTGGTGAACTAGGAATATGGTCAACTTACCATCAATGAGGGATCTCTTGCAGGATAAGATTGGCTCAGGGATTCCTTCTCAGAAAGATATGAATGTGCTGCTCAGAGGTGGGTTCCTGCCGGTTCAGATCGGTTCTCTAGAACTGGTAGTGGGCATTTCTCCTGCTCGCTGAACCGGCAGCGATGGCCGGCTGGACACCCCCCCGAACCAGTCCTCGAAATTGAAATCCATCCACCGGAGCCAGATTTACATGAAAATAACCCTCTGCGCATGCGTAAAGCCTCCTGCACATGCACAGACCAGTTTAACCCAGGAGCGATGGGGGTGCGCTCGCTCACTACGTTTGCACACATGCGCAAAATGCGCACTTCCGGCACGACCCCAAACCGGTAGGAAAGATAAGTAGAACCCACCCCTGGTGCTGCAGTATGCTTCAGAATCAAGAGCAAATATCTTACCCTTAAAACAACTGTATCAGTTGCTTAGTGAATGTGGGAACTTGTCCAATCAGGAAAAGTGTAAGGATTTATAGGATTATTGATTAAACCTATATGTTTTTGTTTTGTTTTGGGTTTTTTCTGATACAATGTGGCTACAATGCACACATTGTTCAATATAAGGAAAGGTTTGGTAATATGACAAACATTGCATAATTCAAGAGCTCCTCTTTTCCTTAATAATAATGAACTCTACTGAGATTGCACAAACAGACATTGCAAAATAGATATGGGCATATTTATCCTTACTCAGAAAATGTAAGCACTTCCTGATTTCTCTGTTGATGCAATAATTAAAGATGTGTAATGCAAGACACCACACACGTCTTGCTCAGAGAGAAAGCTGGCAAGGCAAGATGAAGCCTTGGGCTGGTTTCCACCTGATTTTCCTGGTTGCTAGTTCTGTGAAGAGTGAAGTCTCAAATTATGGCACTGGAGAAGCCCTGGCCATTGAAGCCACTTGCTGTGCACGTGAGTTCCAGCTGTGTGATCTTTCAGCTTAGTCTTAGCCTCTGTGGGGTCCCTATGTGCAGGAGCAGAATGGTGGTACTTAGTTTCCCAATAAAGCCAATTCATAAGAAAAGGAATACTTGCCTCACATTCTTTCTACTGTCCACAACTACTGTGAGCACGAGGACCCAGATTATTGGAAGCAATATACTGACTCTGTAAAATGCTTAGAGAGTTCTGTAAAGCACTACAAAGTGGTATATAAGTGCTATTGCTATCTGGGCACTGCTGACTAGCAGCTTTGCAGGTAAAGAGATGGCTCAGGAACAGGCCAGGGATGAATTCTGGCTGCAGGGAAGTTCTGTCTTAAGAGTGAGCATTTCCTGAAGGTGCTGGTGGCATTTAAAGGTTGGAGAAAGTTGATGAGTTGTGATGCTTTTGAAGGGAAAGGAGCTCCTTTCAAAGCAGCAGCATCTTCAGAATAGTTTTTAATGATCAATCAGTTACTTTTTAATAAATAAAAACAGAATTGATCTTAAGCGACTGGGTAATTTTCAGATGACATTTTGTATATGTGGAACATATATTAGCTGGGGTTTTGATATCTATAAAACATGATTAATATATTTGCCTAAGTATTTGCCTAACCAGTTTTATGTATATACTTGTATAGGTAAACATGAGAACAGGAAAGTTTAATCCTACATGTTCTAGATAACAGACAGGGCCTCCTAATGAACGGTGCTTTATGTGGAAGCCCTGGTTTCACACTGTACAAAGGGCAAAGATGAAAGCTGGTTTGGTGTAGCAGTTAAATAATCAGACTAGAAATTGGGAGACCAGGATCTATAGTTCCACTTCAGGCACAAAGTCATCTGACCTTGGAACAGTCACTCTCTCTCAGCTCTAAGTAGAAGGTAAGGGCAACTTCTGAGGAAGATTGCCAAGAAAGCTGCAGAAATTTGCACAGCAGTTACCAGGAGTCCAGATTCATTTAAAAGGAAAAGAAAGGGAGAAAGAAGGAAGGGAGGGAGGGAGGGAGAGAGAGGGAGGGAGAGAGAGAGAGAGAGAGAGAGAGAGAGAGAGAGAGAGAGAGAGAGAGATAGAGAGAGAGAGAGGAAAGAAGAAAGAAAGAAAGAAATGAAAGAAAGAAAGAAAGAAAGAAAGAAAGAAAGAAAGAAAGAAAGAAAGAAAGAAAGAAAGAAAGAGAGGAGTGAGGGAAAAAACGAAGAGTCAAAACAAATCAAGGATGCACTGTTGCCTTAGAGAAAAGTCCTTGGGGAATAGCCCCCTAATTTCATTCTCACATTCTCCAACAGCCCAGGAACAGAAATAATGTTTATGTGTGGAAAATATGAGTGGAAGAAATTTTGTGTCTCTTTTACACCCCAATCACCTTGCCTTGCTCCACCCTGATTTTCTAGCACTTCACTCGTGCTATTTTGGTTTAATGTGAACCTATTGTTCCATAAGGAGACCATACTGCTTCTTTTCTGTTTTTCATGTTGTGTCCTTTTTATGCTCTTTCTCCTATGCCAGAGCTGAAGGGCTTAACACAATGCGGAAGGGACAAGATTCTTCTCCAAGGTCAGCCTGGGATACCTGGAATTCCAGGTGTGCCAGGAACAAATGGATCACCAGGGCTAAAGGGTGACCCAGGTCCTCAGGGGCCCCCAGGTGAGTAAATGTCCATTGAAGATGTCATTCCAGGTATCTGCAGCAGCTTATTTGCTGTCTTTTCTTGCAACAGTGGGAAGCGAACTTTGTATTAATAAAGCTGCTTGCCTAGAAAAGGAGAAATTGCTGGCAGAGAGACAGAAGCAATTCGCTTACTCCCAAAGGGAAATGAAAGTTGCATGTTTTCTAGTCAGTAAGAGGATTCTTAAGATCAACGTCTTAGCAAAGTAGTCAGGAGATGTTTCTTTGGTTCTCTGGTATTGTGGGAACTTTTTAAAGACAGGTGGATTAGATTGTTTTGTCCTATGAGTTGTTCTTATGCCCATGGGCCTTCTTCCTTTCAGGAGAATCAGCAATGTTATCAAGGATTTGTTGCTCAATAACCTACAAATCCAACACAACCAAATACCTTATTCCACCAGACTTGAAATACTGGGATTAGACAATTTACAACTACGTCGCCTCCGATCTGATCTAAATGTAGTTCATAAAATCATATACCAAAATGTCCTTCCTGTTAATGACTACTTCAGCTTCAACCACAGCAATACACGAGCACATAATAGATTCAAACTAAATGTAAACCGCTCCAAACTCGACTGCAGAAAATACGACTTCAGCAACAGAGTGATCAATGCCTGGAATGCACTACCTGACTCTATGGTTTCTTCCCCAAACCCCCAAAACTTTAACCTTAGACTGTCTACAGTCGACCTCTCCCCGTTTCTAAGTGGTCTGTAAGGGGCGTGCATAAACGCACCACTGTGCCTACCGTCCCTGTCCTACTGTACTATTGTCCTCTTTTATCGTTACTTTTTACTTATGTTTATACAAACTACTACTATTCTATACGTGTTTGACAAACAAATAAATAAATAAAAATAAATAAAAATCCTGACTTCCAACAGCCCTGAGCTAAAATTCGAAACCATCATCTCAAATCCAAACATCCTTCCTCTTTGATTGTTTGCTCTCTTGAAGCTGTAATATTCTCATCAGTGCAATGTCTGGCTTCAAAAGTCTGTTGAAGATGTATTTTGATGCTCCTAAGCTGGTCTTTCTCCTTCTCCTCTTCTTGATAGAGCCGAGGTGGTGCAGTGGTTAGAGTGCAGCACTGCAGGCTACTTCAGCTGACTGCTAGCTGCAGTTCAGCTGTTCAGATCTCACCGGCTCAAGGTTGACTCAGCTTTCCATCCTTCTGAGGTCGGTAAAATGAGGACCCAGATTGTTGGGGGCAATATGCTGAACTCTGTAAACCGCTTAGAGAAGGCTGTAAAGCACTATGAAGCGGTATATAAGTCTAAGTGCTATTGCTATTGCTATTCTTCTTTCTCTTCTTCAGGTGAAAGAGGATCTGCTGGGATAACTGGAAAAGCTGGACCAAAAGGAGACAAAGGAGACAAAGGAGACAAAGGTAATACATCTACTGATTGAGATCAGAGGTTGTGCAAGAGCTGGATCAAAGGGGAAGCACTGGGCCACCTGTATGTCACCAATCACACTTTATTTCATGGTGTCCTTGGTTGAACTGTTTGTAATACAGAACCAAATGATGATAGCAGTCCATCACTATGAAGAATGGACAATACACTAGCATATAAGAGGTTATTCTTATGTATGGGCCTTATGAACCTTTCTGTTTACCCATTGCACAAGAAATTGCTTTTTTTTTCTTACAGGAGATGCCTGCAGCTTAGACAATTGTCAACCGAAAGGTATGCCTCTTCTTCCTCTTTCTCAATAGCTTCCTAGTTGGGTTGCTTCAGTCTTTCAGATGGTAGCTGGATGGTTTTGGGAGCTGAAGGCCAAGAAACCTGGAATCATCAAATGCCGAAAGCTTGCTTTGCTAATGTCAGCCTTGCCAGGCTTTTATAACTAAGCTAAGATGCCTATAAACCTGCCAATCAACTTCCTCTGACCTTGGACATTCCTATCTGTGCCAACTACAGTCTTCATCATTTGCAGCAGCTTATCTATCTTAATGGATACAATGTACAGTATTATCAGTCATTTAAGGACTGAATAACTCAAGTTGGAAAAGCATATTTGCTTTAGCTCCACCCTATTACACTTCTGAGCAGGGTTCATAGTCTCAATACGCTCACCAAGTTGTTATTTCCAGGAGTTTTTACAGAAAGCATTGGCAGCCAATCAAGTATAAAAGCAGATGGATTCTTCCTGGGCACCCTTTTTTAAAAAACTATTACAATCTGGCAGACGGTAGAGGATAATAAAAACAAGGACAAATAGGCTGAAAAACAGCTTCTATCCCAGGGTAGTAACCATATTGAATTCTACTGTATAGTGCAATATTAATGAAATATCAGGGGTTTTCAATTCAATTGTATAGAATGTGAAGGCTTCAAAATGCTTGTTGTTCCCTTTAAAACTTTGTATGGCATAGGACCTGGTTACTTGAGGGACAGCTTTTCTCCCATTGTGTTGGCTCACTAGTTTCTGGCAGAATGGATCCCTCCTATTATACTGTATATTGTCCTCATACAGGATCTAGGAAGGGTAGTTTCTCTGTGACCATGACCCTCAATGGACAAAAGTGGACAAAAATGCCAGATTTCAAATCCAATCTAAACATCTGGCTGGCTGGGCAACAAATCATAATAATAACAACACTTATATAAAATTACTTACAAAGTGATGAAAGACCAGATAAGAACTTGGTAAACACTTTGAAGTGAAAATAATATTTGTAAAATGTTGCAGCCCTGAAAGATGGGAATAATGGCTTTCTAGAAAATATACTGTATGTCCTCAAGTTTTAAATTTTACTTAGATTCATATGCTTACTGGATGAAGACAAAGATAGGACTTTGTAGTAGCCAAATTAAGAATGGGTTTTGGACTAGTACAAACTCATTAACCACAGGCTGAGGATCATTATGATACTTGTCATTTGCATGTATCAACATTCCCCATTGAGACTCAAACTCCCATCAATCCTCAGTCAGCAAGCCCAACAGTTCCAAAGATGTCTACTGTGGTTCTCCTTTCCCCCTGGAATTATCATGCTTTCTTTATGTAATCACTTTTTACAAGAGATCTCCATGAGTTCATCGCATTACAACAAGCATTCATATTCCTACAACTGAGACTATAGTGATTTCACACTTGGGAGTTCTCCACAAAAGTCAACATCAGTCCCAGATATCTATTTTGCCTGAACTAACCCACTCAGTTCTTCTCCCTGTTCCTCCTCTAGAGCCAGAAGCCAGAAACTGCAAGGACCTCCTGGAACGTGGGGAGACCCTGAGTGGCTGGTATACAATCTACCCAACCAAGGGGAACCCGATGCTGGTTTTCTGTGACATGGGGACTGATGGAGGAGGCTGGTTGGTAAGTGGAAGTCCAAGGAGGAGGAGGAAGAGATACCTGAATGCATCAGAAGAGCAAAAAATCCCATGTTACTATAATTACTCTTTTAAACAAGTAGGCTCCATGCTATCATTTTTGTTATAAAATAATAGCAGCTATTCAGGGGCCCATCAGCCTTCTCTCATCTGAAGAGATGAGTGGTGGACAAGTTGCAGCCCCAGAGCCGAATGATATCTCAAGTCCCCTCTTGGGATTTGAGCCAGGACAGTAGAGAACAGAAGGCACAAAGATGGTCTCAAAGAGATGCTCCCTAGCTGTGACTTAGAAGAGGGGTCGTAGTTCTATTCAAGGTCTTTTGCAAAACAGACTGAAAGGCAGTCCCCCACTTCAGAAATGGCCTAAGATTGGGAAAACAGCTTCTCCATCAAACAGATGATGAGGTATCGCTCCCTTTCTCTCCACAGCAATTCCAGAGGCGGCAGGATGGGTCTGTGGATTTCTACCGTGACTGGGAATCATACAAGAAAGGATTTGGAAATCAAGGATCAGAATTCTGGCTGGGCAATGATAAGATCCATCTTCTCACCAGTTCTGGTAAGCCCAAAATCTCCTCTTCTACCTGAGGCTCACTTTGATACTTTAAATCAGTTTACACAGACAATACTTATCTATATCAGAATTAATTTTTAAGAAAAGATGAGTATCAATCTTTCCAGATTCAGCCCTTTAATACTAGCAGAGGTTCTCTTTGCATCACAGGAACACAGTATGCATAAAGCAGACACTCTGATCTGTTTGTGTCAGTCCATAAGACTTAACTTCTATTTCCTTCTATAGAGATGACTGGTATATTCCAAATTCATAAATCACATCTGGGAAAAATAGATGTTCTTTCTTGCAATTTGGAAATTATTTGGAGTTTTATACAGCCTGATTACCCAAGAGCATTGATCACTAACTGAAGAATAAAATGTTAGAATCAGGGAAAACGGAGAAAGCTGTCTTCTTTCTCTGCGGATCCATAAATTCTCCTCGTTTAAAAAAGTATGTGCAACCAGGACACTGAGAAACCATCTCTACCCCTCCTCACTACCTTAACCAATTGTATGTACATAGAAAATTATTAAAAGATTGACTTTGTAAAGGTAAAGGGGAAAAAATGGCAGTTCAGAGGATCACTTTCTAATTGTGAAACAGTACGGTAGTTTAATTAACTGAGACACCATTTGTGCTCCTGTGATTCGGTTCCTCTATGTTGGCTACTCATCGTTGCTTTTGGATGGACATGGATCAGTGGTGGGTCCCTACCAGTGCTGTCCACTCTATAGCACCGGTAGTGGCCCATTGGTGACGTCACAGTACCAGTGCGGTCGGTTGCTGGTGCCTGGGTGCCGCCATTTTTTTTAAAAAAAAAGTTTTTAATTTTTTAAAAAAATTTCTTCTGCGCATGCCCAGAAGCCGAGCTTCCGGCACTGCACATGTGCTGCCTTCCTATCCCACAGTGAGTCCAAGCAGGGGAGGATGGCTGAGGGAGCGTGTGAGATGCTGAAAGAACAGGCGGCAGGAGCTATCTCCATTCCCCTCCCTTCAGCAGTCCAAGAAGCCACGAACGCACGGTGATGATCCTAGGCATTTTTGCACGTTCGAGGCTTCTCGAGCTGCTGAGGGGAGGAGTAATGGGCGGCAGGAGCCTAGGATCATCGAATGGGGAGAAGCATTCAGGCCGGACGGAGCCTCCTAGAAGAACCGCTGCCGCGGTCTTGCTGCTCCCGCTGCGGGGGGCTGCGTTGCGGGTGGGCAATGCCCCTCCGCTTCTCTGGCCTCTGCCAAGCTCTCGAGGTCCACGCCCACCCAGTCACATGGCTTGCAAGCCACACCCACAAAATAAGCCACGCCCACAGAGTGGTAGTAAAAAAATTAGGAACCCGCCTCTGGCATAATCCCACCATGATCATCATGTCCATGTGGAATGAAAGTCTATGCAATGATTAGCAGCTTCCCTTCAAGGACTTCTGCACCTCTAGTAGTTATCTAATAGTATCTATCTTTTGGTGTGCAGGAACACAGCAGTTGAGGATTGATCTGGAAGACTTCAATGGTTCCAGAACCTTTGCAACATATTCCAGTTTCAGAATCGCAAATGAAAGTGAAAATTACAAATTAACGTTGGGTTCCTATTTGGATGGCAACATGGGTGAGTAATACAGAAAATTCCTCTGCATTCAAGTACCTTCTTACAGTGAATAGAACAACCATAAATAGTTGCTTCAAGTAGTGAGATGGGCAGAAAATAAATGTAATCATAGAAAAACTGGAGAAGATAATAAAATACAAAGACCTGCAAACAGAAATAGAACATCTGTGGCAAAAGAAAACAAAGGTAGTACCAATAGTAACAAGTGCTTTGGTACCTATTCATGTACCACCACTTGAACACCATTGGCATTGACAAAATCGCCACCAGTCAATTGTAAGGGCACGTTTACTTGAAACAGCTTACATCTTGCAACAATATTGTAACACAAACAAACATCAATATCTGCCCATAATAGGTTCTTGGGAAGGACTCAATAGGTGGATAAAAATGCCAAATCCAATCTAAATATCTGGCTGCATAATAATACCACATGATCTGATGCAGAATGCAGAAACTGTTTAAGCCAGGGGGCTGCCTAATTCCTTTCTAACTTATCAAGGGACAATATGGGGGAGTGAATATGAAGAGGCAGCCCTTCAACTGGTCCAGGGAGTAAAATGCAATCCCAGACTCAGGGAATTTATCCATTCTTTGGCTTAATGTGTTAATGGGGTTCAGGCATTCTGGTTTATCAAAAAGATTTACAACGTGGCCTGTTATATGGATCTCATGGTGGTGTATTCAGAAAGTCAAGTTAAGCAAGCCACAGCTTCAAGAAAAATGTAAAGCCATTGAAAAACACATTGTATCTTCTTGATTGGTCTGGCTAGTAATGCCAACATTCAAATCTAGGAAATTATGCAAATAAACCTGATCCTCTATCGTTTATATTTGATCCCTTACTAATTCTTAGCGGTGTAGGAACATTTTTCATTGGTGAAATACCCTGCAGGTTTGCATTTCTGGAAGTCATTAACCTAGTGCTTCCCTGTGATTTCCTCCTTTTAGGTGATTCTCTCTCAGGACACAATGACTATGCATTCTCTACCAAAGACAGAGACAATGATATCTATGATGGAAATTGTGCCGTAAGTTTCAAAGGAGCCTGGTGGTACACCAAATGCCACTCTTCCAACCTGAATGGCCTGTATCACAAAGGGGAACATACCTCTTATGCTGATGGCATCAACTGGGCTTTTGCAAAGGGGCATCATTATTCTTACAAGTATGCGGATATGAAAATTAGACCACAATAAATGAAACCACAGTTTGACAGATTGTTCAACATGACTCAAAATTATTCTTCTGTATTCTCTTCTGGGGGAAAAATTAAATGAAGCAAATCTTTAAAACTGCTCCTTTGTGTGACTGTTCTCTCTTTTAGTAATCCCTTTTTTATTTAGATGGGAATTGAGTTCAAACCCTTTTCCTTCTTCATTTTCCAATTTTTTTTCCTGAGGAGAGAGGTGTTCCTCAATGTGCTACAAAGCTGCTGTTTATTGATCTATAATCCATAAGTAGGTAAAGTAACACAATAGTTTGTACTCATTTGTAGGTCTGTGCTTTATGAATCAACTTCAGTAACAGGATTCACTTGGACCTCTGTCTTGGGTAAAGCATCCTTGGAAAGTTTTCATAAACTGATTGCTTTAAATGGCTAAGTTGGCAGAAGCTATATGAGAGATAACTACAGTATGTCAGCGTTTTTCATGATCAAGGAAATCTGACAAAGAATGTAACTCAGATCAAACCTGAGAATCAACTTGTAAGGAGAAAAACTATCTTTGCTTCCTTCCAGCTGTTGATTCAGCAACATCATTCACACTTAATAGGAAGTCTAACTCACTAAATAAATTGGTCTGTCTTGTTTCCGTAGCATTTTACTTTATCTGTATGATCATTACATGTTTTTTTGAAGGACCTGGTGTTTTACAAAAGTTGCAGCCTTTGGGAAAGTGTTTTCAACACATACAATGCAGTTTAGTGCTGAGAGGAAATGCTTCCAAAAGGGAAACAATCTTATCTCTCATCCCTAATCTGGCTGGCAACAGAGTCTTTGAATCGCCAAAGTATGACTATAAGCCCTTGAAGGTTATTCAGAAGTGATGGTTCATCCTAGACCAGAGTTCCCCAACCTTTCCTGGTTGGTGGAGTGGGGGAGGGCGAAAGAGGGGATGATTTTGTGGGAGGGGCAAGTGCGTGTGTACGCACGTACATGTACGAGCACCCACAACTTTCACGCGATGCTGGTGCGAGTAGGACCATGAGGACCCACAATGTGGCCTTGGTGAGTGGGGCTGCTAGTGCCTGCAATGACACTCACTTGAGTAGGGCTGTGCGCCTACACAGATGCACACTCACATGCCCCAGTGGCAATTTAGCCCGCAGCCCGGTAGTGGGCCATGGCCCATAGGTTGGGGACCCCTATCATAGACAATGAAGATCCCTCTTTCCAAAATTGATACTGAGATCACACAGCTCCAAAGTGCTCTTTCCATATTCCATGTGTGAATTTCCACAACATTATTTCTGGATGCAAAATTCTAGGATGGAGTTTTATAGCCAGTTCTTATAAATTTATACTATTTTTTATTTTACTAAATAATAATTAAATGATCTGCATTGTTACGTTTTGGAACAGAAATTCAGTGTACAACTGATTTTGTTTGCAACTTAATAAGAATCTACAGCCCCAGAAAAATAATACGATTACCTGTGCCTGTCTGAGCACATATAATTGTTACACAGTACATTAATATATTTGTTTATAGCAAATGTGCTATGTTTCTTTACAGTAGTGCACCATTCAAACTAAGTTAAAAAGTCTCCTATGAGGATTAATGTGAATTGTGTAGGATGTTTGGAAATAGCTAGGAATTGTGCATGGATAATTTGCAATTGGGCCATAATATGGATGAATGGTTTTAGCTCTGTCATTTTGTAGATCTAAATCCCACATCCTCTATTTAAGGTTAATTAAGGTTTCCTCTGGGCTGAGATAAATTGTCAGAATTTCCTGGGTCAAAAACCATAATAAGCTAATAATCAGAACCAATTTTCCTCCTTAGGGAAGAAATAAAGCTTTCCAAGAAGGTAAGGTAAACCAGAGACTCACCCATAAAAGATTTGTTTCAGCCAAAACCTGAGAAGGCAAAGTGAAATTCAGACAAGCTCT
Source organism: Diadophis punctatus similis (assembly GCA_023053685.1). NCBI lineage: Eukaryota > Metazoa > Chordata > Lepidosauria > Squamata > Dipsadidae > Diadophis > Diadophis punctatus. The sequence continues at coordinate 223,373,974 of JALIGW010000001.1, read as the reverse complement.
AGCCAAACAATTCTAAGGATCTTAGACTGAGCAGTTTCTAAAGTAGAGACATTCTTATAAACACAGAGTTGTGCATCATATAACAACAGACTCGGAATCTTTGCTTTATACAATTTTATTGCTACAGGGATGTTATTATTGCCAGGAAGGCATACTTTAAGATTGTGTTAGCAACTTTTTGAGATTTAATAGAAAGCTCACTCACTTGGTTATTCCAATGGGTGAAGGTAACCAAGTTACTTTAAGTCCTTAACTTGATGGATTTGTTTTTTAAATTGATTTCCCATGTAATGGAGGAATTAAAGTGCATTCTAGAGAAAACCAGAACCTTTATTTTTGAGTAATTGATTTCAAGAAATTCCCTGGAAGAATAATACACGAAAGCAGCTAGGCTCACTTGAGTTACAGATAAGGTGCCCACTTAACAAGATGATTTCAATCTTCTTTAGAAGAAGATGGATATAGGATTGTGGGCAAGCATCATGGGGTAAAATTCTGGTTTAGAAAGAACTTTAATGGGTGTCATATATGGCTCCGAGGTGGCGCAGCGGTTAGAGGCAGGTACTGCAGGCCACATTAGCTGACACTGATCTGCAGGTCAGCGGTTCAAATCTCACCGGCTCAAGGTTGACTCAGCCTTCCATCCTTCCGAGGTAGGTAAAATGAGGACCCAGATTGTTGGGAGTAATGTAGTAAATGCTTACTGGTGTACTGGTTGGGAGCAATGTAAACCAGTAAATGCTTACTGGTGTAAACCGCTTAGAGAGTGCTTGCACTGTGAGGCAGTATATAAATGTCACTAATAAATAAATTTATATAGAAGTTGACTAAAGAACAAGGATATAGCTCTGACTGACTCCTCTGAAGATGGGAGGGGTTAAATCATCATTACCAGTAGATGCCTCTAAACTGTGATATAGATTTGGATGTAACAGAAGGAAACAACGAAAATTGATTTTTTTTCGCTCTTTGACTTTGATCAAGAAATTAAATATATTTTGATTGTTAAGATTGATGAAGTGAATTAAAGCAGCATCTTATCAGTTCATTTCAGTAGTATTATGACTAGATATAATCACTGCATATTATGGAACAAAGAATTCAGAGGATTAAATGAATAATACATGTCACGGATTGCAAATGGGAGAATCTGATTTCTATAAACAGAATTTGAAATGTAGAGCAATTCAGAAGAGAACAATTCTTGGGCATATGGAACAGCTGCTTAGAAATTTGCCTGATATTGCAGACATGGAGGAAGCTGAGGTGGAGTACGTGATAGAATAGAGGAAGTTCTGGAGGAAGTAAGTCAAGCAACGCAGCAGTTTCTGTTTGATGGTGGACTCTGTGTGTGTGTGTGTGTGTGTGTGTGTGTGTGTGTGTGTGTGTGTGTGTGTGTGTGTGCGTGCGTGTGTGTATGTGTTTATGTTTGTGTTTGTTTGTGTGTGTGTGTGTACACATGTGCCTGACTTTGTAAAGCAGGTTCAAAGAGGCTTCACTTAAAATTTCACCTTAGCAAAGCAACTCTTTTTCCCCAAATAATTTTACTGCATTTTACAAAGCAGAAACATAAAAAGCAACATAAATCAATGATAAAAAATGATTGAGAGTAAAAAAAAGAACAGTGACAGAAGTGTAATAAAAAAGTATAAAGAAAAAGAAAAAAACAGAAATATATACAAAGAATGGCTTCCGACTTCTTCCAAGGTTATAGAGAATGCTTACTTTTGGCTCTTAGTTTAAGACTATACTAAAATGTCAATTTTCCTCAAAAAAGAAAAGGGGAAATTAAAAAAAAATCGCCCTTTTTAAATTTTAACAATCATCAAATCCATACGTCAAATTTTGATGTTTCTCCATCTCCTGCAAAAAGAAGTCCACAGAGAGCTTCCAATTAAAGATGAATTTCTTCAGTGATTTTTCTCTCACTAGGTCCATTAACTTGGCCACTGTTGCCAGTTCTGCTATCTTTATTACTACTAATACCTACTATTGTGGGTATTGTAGGAACTTTTCAATGCTGAGTGTATAAAAGTTGTACTGTATTTATCATATATAACAATAAAACACTATGTGATTTTTCCCCATTGTTTTATCCATAATGTTACGAACTATTTTTCTTTGTCATTATAGGAATACCTGCACTGAACTGTTTTATGAGTGCATATAGAATTGATGAGGTTGATATCTCGTGGCCAACACTGCCATAGTGTGGAGAATTTCTGCATCAACACCACATTATATTTTTCAAGTTTATTGAAGAAAATAATATAGAAATAAATATAGAAATAAATGATCCATCGACAATCATTTAATTCCATATGCATTATTGTGAATTTTAAACATCATTTTGATATTTTATTGTGGACTCCCAACTTGCTCTCTGAATTAGATGAGACAGAGTACTACTTGTACACAGCATGCTTAAATATGTGTGGGCAGTTAATGAGATTCCAAAAGAAAAGGGGGTAATGACTGAAACCTTTAAATATATTAAGGGTGTGAATGAAGTTCTAGAAGGCAGCATTTTCAATATTAAGCAAAAAATCAAGAACATGGGGACATAACCAGTGGTGGGCTGCAAATTTTTAAACAACCGGTTCTCTGCCCTAATGACTGGGTGGGTGGGCGTTGCTGGGTGGGCAGGTGACTGGGTGGGCAACTCAATGCCACTTACGTCGAGGGGCGCTTCGCCTCGCCCACCCTCTCATGACTGTGGGGATGTTACAACGGTCGTAAGTGTGAAAAATGTTCACAAGTCACTTTTTTCAGTGCCATTGTAACTTTGAATGGTCACTAAATGAACTGTTGTAAATCAAGGATTACCTATACAAAAATCTTCTTTGCTTGCAAAAAGCTGCTCTAAATACCAGTCATTAGATTAGAAATGGGGGAATACACACTGAAGATCAATGAGTCACAGCCATCATGGAAACCTAAACAATTCTGTCTGAATACCTTCCTTTTCCTCAGCAATACCTGCAACCAGAGTTACAAATCAGGCAGGTTGCCAGAGCACATTGAAGAATTAAAATAGTTAAAATACAAGGATAAGTATCAGCAGCCAAGTTACTCTTGCTCATAAAGTGAAACCCTTTAGCAGAGAGGTCGTTTAGGCTCTCCAGAAAGTGGGTGGGCATATTTGGGCTACAAAAGGCCAAGCTAAAGAAACAAATTAACAAATTAACATCTTGAGTGAGGGCTAATCCCATTCTGTCTTTGTTCAGACCTTACTGCAGAGAATTTTTGCCTATGAATATAGCTATCTATCTCTTTATCTCTTAAGTGCTGACATCTGCTGTGGGCTATTAAAGAAGGTGGGGGCTGCTTTCTCCCTCTAAGAAAACATGTTTCTCCACTTCTCATTCAGGGAAATATATTCTTCCTTTTTAATATTTCTCAAAATATTTCATTCTTCTAGGAGAGGGGGGTTGCTAACTTTCTATAATTGGTGCCATGTTACTATGCCATATTATCATGAGAGCAAACTATAACAAATTGGAAGGAGGATCCACTTATTATCAGTGAACAATCATGTAGCTTGGCCACTCTGAAGCAATGCAAGAGACTCCTGTCCCAAAGGTGCTTTTTCAACAGGCAACTGGACTTTCTGGAAACCAAGAAAGTCCAGTTGCCTCTTGAAAAAAGCACCTTTGGGACAACCATGACCTGGATGACTGCAGAATCCCCATAGACAAGAAACTCCTATACTCAGTGAACTGACAAAGCACCCAGGAGAAGCAATCATTAGATCCATTTGCACACTTAAAGATACCAGCTGGTCTCACTCACCTCACAAGATAACCTAAGGCAGGGGTCGGCAACCTTAAAAACTCAAAGAGCCATTTGGACCCATTTCCCAGACAAAACAAAACACACGGAGCCACAAAACCTGGGTGGGCGTGGCCAACTTGATGTCACTCCCACCTAAAGTGACCAGATTTTTTTTAAGCGGGACGGGGGGGCGGGACCGCCTGGGCGCCATTTATTTATTTATTTATTTATTTTGTTATTCTTATATGCCGCCCAACTCCCGAGGGACTCAGGGCGGCGTACAACAAAGAGAAATACAAGAATAATCAAAAATTACAAAGAATTAAAAACAAGTACAAAATTTAAAACGGTTATTTAAAACAGCAACATCCATTCAGCACATACATACTTGGGGGGTAGGCTCAGGTGGAATTAAGCTGTCCCCCCCACCTGCAGGAATAGCCATGTCTTCACGGCTTTTCGGAAGGCCAGCAGAGTAGGGATGGTCCGGGTCTCTGGGGGTAGTTGGTTCCAGAGCACGGGCCGGCCACAGAGAAGGCTCTCCCCCTAGGGCCCGCCAGCCGGCATTGCTTGGCCGACGGGACCTGGAGGAGGCCAACTCTGTGGGCCCTAACCGGTCGGAGGGAAGTATGAGGCAGAATGCGGTCCCGAAGATATCCTGGTCCTAAGCCATGAAGGGCTTTAAAGATGGTGATCAACACCTTGAATTGGACCCGGAGACCGATGGGCAACCAATGCAGCTCGCGGAGTATCGATGTCACGTGGGTGTACCTTGGCACACCCACCACAGCACGCGCAGCCGCATTTTGCACCAATTGAAGTCTCCGGATACTCTTCAAGGGTAGCCCCATGTAGAGCGCATTGCAGTAGTCCAAACGCGAGGTGACAAGGGCATGAGTGACCGTGAGTAAAGCCTCCTTCTCCAGATATGGCCGCAACTGGTGCACCAGGCGAACCTGTGCAAAGGCCCCCCTAGCCACAGCAGAAAGGTGATGATCTAATTTTAGCTGTGGATCTAGGAGGACCCCCAAGTTCCGGACCTGGTCTGAGGGAGTCAGTTTCGCACCCTCGAAGACCAAGGAGGGATAGTTGTCATAAACCTTAGGAGGCAATATCCATAGCCACTCAGTCTTGTCAGGATTAAGTCTGAGTCTGTTCCTCCCCATCCAGATCTTAACGTCGTCCAGGCATCGGCACATTACATCCACTGCCTCCCTGAAGTCAGACGGGGTGGTGATGTACAGCTGGGTGTCGTCAGCGTACTGATGGAAACACACCCCATGTCTGCGGATGATCTCACCCAACGGTTTCATGTAGATGTTAAACAGGATGGGCGAGAGAACCGACCCCTGGGGCACCCCACATGATAGGGGCCTAGGGGACGATCTCTGCCCCCCTGCCAACACCGACTGCATCCGATCGGCGAGATAAGAGGAGAACCACCGTAAGACGGTGCCTCCCACTCCCAACTCGCCGAGCCGATGCAGAAGGATACCATGGTCAATGGTATCGAAAGCCGCTGAGAGGTCAAGTAGCACCAGGATGGAGGAGCTCCCCACATCCCGGGCCCGCCAGAGATCATCCATCAGGGCGACCAAGGCAGTTTCTGTACTGTAGCCACGCCTGAAGCCCGACTGATAAGGATCTAGATGATCTGTTTCATCCAGGAGCTGCAGAAGCTGAGTCACCACCACCTTCTCCACAACTTTCCCTAAAAAAGGTAAGTTGGAGACTGGCCGATAGTTCTTCAAATCAGCTGGATCCAGGGAAGGCTTCTTCAGGAGGGGTCGCACCACCGCAGTTTTTAATGACTGCGGTACGGATCCCTCCCTCAAAGAAGCGGTGATCACCGCCTGGATCCAGCCGCATGCCACCGTCCTGCTGGCCGAAATCAGCCAGGAGGGGCACGGGTCCAATAAACAGGTGGAGGTACCCATCGCTCCCACAGCCCTGTCCACATCCTCGGGAGAAACAGGCCCAAACTCCTCCCACAAAGATGGACTAGGACTGGCCCCTGTCAACTCTATGGACTCTGCCCTGCCAGAGTCCAAGTCCAACCGAATCTGAGCGACTTTATCCGACAGAAACTCAGCAAATTCCTCAGCTCTGCCTTGTAAGTGTTCCTCGCTCCCCCCTTTTCTGAGGAGGGAGCGAGTCACCCTAAACAAGGCGGCTGGGCGAGAATCCGCGGACGCAATAAGAGCGGAAAGATAGGATCGTCTTGCCGCCCTTATCGCCACTAAATAAGATCTGATGTAAATTCTTAATAGTGTTCGGTCAGACTCGGCCTTCTTGGACCTCCAGCGGAGCTCCAGACGTCTCTTCTGGCGTTTCATCTCCCGGAGCTCCTCGGTAAACCAGGGAGCTTTCCGGGATCCACTGCCACGGAGAGGTCGCTTAGGCGCAATTCGGTCTAAGGCCCCTGATGCTGCGGTGTTCCAAGCAGCCACCAGGAAGTCAGCCGAATTGTGTACCAGGGTTTCAGGTATTTCCCCAAGTTCCCTCTGGAATCCTTCTGGTTCCATTAGGCGCCTGGGGCGGAACCACCTAGTCGGTCCCGCCTCCCTGCGGGGGAGGAATGGGGTTGTGAAATCCAGCCTCAGTAGGAAATGATCTGACCATGACAGTGGGGTGATGACTATGTCCCTTATCTTCAGATCATCTCTCCACTGCCCCGAGAGAAACACTAGGTCAAGCGTGTGACCACCCTCATGAGTCGGACCCTGAATTACTTGGGTCAGGTCCATGGTTGTCATGGAATCCATGAACTCCTGAGCTACCCCAGAGGTTTCGCCAGCAGATGGCAAGTTGAAGTCCCCCAGCACCATAAGCCTAGGGAACTCAACTGCCAAGCCGGCTACTGCCTCGAGCAGCTCAGGCAGGGCCTTACTTACGCAGCTGGGAGGCAGGTACGTTAAGAAAAGGCCCACCTGAACCCCTAAGTCCAACTTCAGAAGGAGCGCCTCACACCCAACAATCTCCGGGGCAGGGATCCTACGAGGATGTAGATTTCCACGCGTTATAATAGCCACTCCTCCCCCCCTTCCCTGGGGTCGAGAATGGTGCTGCACCGAGAAACCGGCTGGGCATATCTCGGAGAGGGCTACTCCCCCCTCCTGCCCTAGCCAGGTCTCGGTAACACATACCAGGTCTGCCCCCTCCTCTGTGATTAAATCACGTATCAGGGGGGCTTTGTTGATAATTGACCTGGCGTTAAGCAGCAGCATCCTGAGCCCAGGGCCCTGAGAACCCTGGTTGCCAGGTATCTGGGTTGAGCACGATGGAACCGGATCGGAGGGGCCGGAACAAGGGATTGCTTGTAAACAGCGAGGTCTTATTCCCCGAGAGCGGCCCGCCCCTCTGCTCCCGCCATATCTGCCTCTTCCCATTATGACCGAGATGTTCCGGCTCTCGCTCCCACCAGGGACCGCCTCCCCCTCCCCGCTGGTCCCCTTCCTTTCCTGCAGGCCATCCATACCATTCATACTAAACCAGGGGATAGAGTCAGGCACCCCTCCGCTCCTGTTTCCACACTCAGCAGAGGGGGTCCCTGGTTCACTCATACTGCCAACCATTCTTCCATAATCTACACAATTAATTCCCTCAGTCATAGCCAAACACAAGCATTCATTCATTCAATCGTCATCAACAAGCACAACACAGTCACACCACTTCCGGGGTAAATTTAAATGATTAAAAGGTCAGTGCTAGCACCAAAGGAGGTACAGATATAAAAACCTCCAGGCCAATTGCAGTTGATATAAAGTCTTAGTCCTATCCACTCTTCCCAAGGTTCATCATAATCTATAGGCATTTCCAGGATAATCCGTGTTTGTCTGCTGTTCTCTCCCACAGTGTTAGTAATTATAGGGTTTGAACCTGCAGTAACATCTGGCAACCCTCTTCTTCTCCGCGGCTCCCCCAATGTGGCCAAAAGTAGCCATGCAGCCGGGATTGCGTCAGCCAGGAAAGGCCTCGCAGCTGTCCCAGCAGCAGTAATGATGTAAATACTCCCCCGGAAGCAACGCTGGAAATGGAGGAGAGAAGTAGTCCAGAGGAACGGCTGTAAAAGGCTCCTTTGTGTCTGCGCTGGTGACATTAATGGTCGCTGTAAAACGCCGCAATGATGGCAAACGCTGATAAAGTCTTGACCCAAAGAGAACAGGGTCTTCTGCCAGCTCAGCCGTTCCAATCGCCAGAGCAGCCGTCGCCAAAAGGCCGGTCGTAAAAGACGCATCAAGTAATAGTAATGGTCCTGCCGGAAAGGCACCTGGCTAGTGATCTTTAACAAATAGATGTCCTGGGGGGTCGCCTGGGGGGTCTGCTGTTCTAAATTCCAGAAGGGATGTTGGCAGGAGGTTAAGCGCAATAGCAGTAACAGCGGCAGCAGCAACGGCAAAATGACAAGAGCCCCCCAGCAGTCTCGTTGAGTCTGGTATACGTTCTCTAATAACCAGCCAGCTGATGTTAACTCCCTGCCCGAGAGAGAGCCGGTCAGGCTGTAAAACATACCCGACATTTGCTCGTCTTCCTGCGCCTTCCTGCACTCTCGGGCAGCCTCCTCCCAGCGAGTTCTTCATGCGGAGAGCTCTGGGACGCCGAAATCACCATTCCACAAACCACGGCGTCCTCCGAGTCCACAGCATTTCCGCATCTCCCGATCTTCCTAATGTGCCGTTTTTTGGCTTAAAATGTTGGAAAGAGCACCCGTGGTCTTCTACTCTCACCGACCCGTCTGACTGCATGCGCAGAGGGCAAAACAATGCAAATGTCGGTGTCTAGGTGGGGGGGGAGGAGATCTGCAAACCTGGCCACTTTAGCCATGGGCTGCTGCGGGACCGCCGCCTCGCAGGTAAGCTGCCGGCTGCCTCCTTTCCCCGCCTCCCGCTCGTCGCTTGCCAGCCCAAGCCAGCCGGCTCCCGAAGGGGAGGCAGGAGGCGAGGAAAGGCCTCCCGCCTCCCCCCCCACCTGGACGCCGACATAAGATGACCTACAAGGTCCCTTCCAACTTCATTAATCTGTAAGAAGAGAAAAGAGGAGGGAGGGGGTCCTCCTCCAAGCAGCCTCGCCCCCCCCTTGTCCTCCTCTTCTTTTAAAGGACCGCGCTCCACCAAGAGCAACTTTCCAAGCTGGGGGTGGGGGGAAGACACCCCTGCCTGGGGGGTGGGGGTCGCGACGGGGCTGCCCCTCCTCACCTATGATGATGATCTCCTTCTTGAGCGCCACTCGCTCCGTGTCGCTGCTGTCCGGGCTGGGTGCTTGCGAGGCGCTGGGGCTGTTGCCGGTCGGCGGGGGCGATTGCGGAGCCGGCTGCTGAGCCGCGATGCTCTTCCTGAGGGTCCGCTGCTGGTTCTCCCCAGCCATCGCCTCCTGCCCGGCCGCTGGTGAGGATCTGCCTTCGCCGGTTCCATTGGAGAGCTGGTGAGGCGAGGCGCATGCGCGGATCTGGCCCCACTAGATGACCCGCAAGGTCCCTTCCAACTCTGTTATTTGGAGCAGGCTGCTGCACCTGGCAGGACGGCTTCCTGGGAGGGCAAGGGGAAAGGAGGGGTCCTGGCCCTCGCCCCTCTCGTCCCCGAAGCTCCTCAGAGACGGACACCCCCTCCCTCCACCCCCCTCCCGCACACCCAAAGTCCAGAAAAGTTCCTGGCCGGGGTGCCTTTGCCGCTTCGCTCGCCTGCCCGCCGCCCCTGCGTTCCGCATCGGCTCCTCCTTTTGGCTGGCTCACACGCCCCCCCTTTCAGGCCGATTTTTTAAAAGAATGCCCTAGTCGTGCATTCTTTTCAAAAATCGGGACTTTTTAGAGGACGGGCGGGACGCGGGACAAATCATTAAAAAGCGGGTCTGTCCCGCCAAAATCGGGACGTCTGGTCACCTTACTCCCACCGAGTCATATGACCCCCCAGCTACGCCTACCCAGGTTTTGTGGCTCTGTTTTCTTTTCTATGAGAAAAAGGAATCTCTCTTTCTCTTTTCCCTCTCTCTTTCTCTCTCTCCATCTCTCTTTCTCCCTCTCATCTCTCTTTCTCTCTTTCCCTTTCCCCATCTCTCTCTCTCTCCCTTCCTCCCCACCCATCTCTCTCTCCCTCTCCCTCCTTCATCTCTCTCTTTCTCCCATCTCTCTCTTTCTCCCTCTCCCTCCCCTTCTCTCTCTGTGTGCTGAGGAACGATCGCCACCCCCAGCACAAGCTTTCCTTTGGTTGACCTCCTCCCCCTCTCGCGATTCCCTGGCTGGCTGTTGCAGGGCCAGGAGGGTACGCATGCATGGGGAGATCCTCCTTCTGGAAGCCGCGGAGAACCTTCCTTCTAGAAGCGAGAGGCCGCGGAGGACGGGCGGCTTCTCACTTAAGGAGGGTCTTTGGATGCAGCTTCTCTCCTGCCCTAAGGATCCAGCCATCGCCTTGCCATGTCCATCTTGCCCCCACAGTTCTTCGGCTGAGCAGGGAGGGCATAAGCTCCAGCCCGAAGCGGCAGGAAGCGAAGGCTGCCTTACACGTAAATGTGGCGCTAAGGCAGGTACTTTGCTCCTGCACTAAGGCTCCCTGGACACTCCTCCCCCTCCTTCTCCTCTCATGCGTGCGGGGGGGGCACGGCAAGGCAATGGCTGGATCCTTAGGCAGGAGAGAAGCCGCGTCCAACGGCTTTGGTCACCCTGATGGATGATCTCTGGCGAGCCCGGGATGGGGGTTACTCCTCTATCCTGGGGCTAATTGACCTCTCAGCGGCCTTCGATACCATTGACCATGGTATCCTTCTGCGTCGTCTCGGAGAGGTGGGGGTGGGCGGCACTGTTTTGCAGTGGTTCTCCTCCTTCCTCTCTGACAGGACGCAGTCGGTGTTGACAGGGGGGCAGAGGTCGAGCCCTAGGCCCCTACTATGTGGGGTGCCACAGGGCTCGGTCCTCTCGCCCATCCTGTTTAACATCTACATGAAGCCACTGGGTGAGATCATCTGACGACACGAGGTGAGGTATCAGCAATATGCTGATGATACCCAGTTGTACATCTCCACCCCGTCTCAATTTGGGGAAGCCGTAGACGTAATGGGCCGCTGCCTGGATGATGTTAGGGTCTGGATGGGGAAGAACCAGCTAAAACTTAACCCTGACAAGACTGAGTGGCTGTGGATATTGCCTCCTAAGGACCTGACCAATTGTCCCTCCTTGGTTCTTGGGGGGGGAGAAATTAGCTCCCTCAGAACGGGTCCGCAATTTGGGTGTCCTCCTAGACCCACAGCTAAAATTGGAGCAACATCTTTCAGCTGTGGCTAGGGGGACCTTTGCACAAGTACGTCTTGTGCACCAATTGCAACCCTACTTGGAGAAGGAGGCACTTCTCACAGTCACTCATGCCCTTATCACCTCACGGCTGGATTACTGCAATGCGCTCTACATGGGGCTACCCTTGAAGACTGTCCGGTGACTGTAATTGGTGCAAAATGCAGCTGCGCGAGCTGTGGTGGGTGTACCCAGATGCACCCACGTAACACCAATCCTCCGCCAGCTGCATTGGCTGCCCATTAGTCTCCGGATCCAATTTAAGGTGTTGGTCGTTACCTTTAAAGCCCTACATGGCTCAGGGCCAGGTTACCTTCGGGACCGCATCCTGCCGCATACCTCCCTACGACCGGTCAGGGCCCACAGAGTCGGCCTCCTCCAGGTCCCATCGACCAAACAATGTCGGTTGGCGGGGCCGAGGGGGAGGGCCTTCTCTGTGGGAGCTCCCTCCCTGTGGAACCAGCTTCCCCCGGAGATCAGGACCATCCCCACCCTACTGGCCTTCCGGAAAGCAATAAAAACTTGGCTCTTCCGGCAGGCGGGGTGAAAGTGAGACCAACTAGATTAGATATGGGTCTCCCCCCTTGATTGTGAATATGAGATACTCTTTTTAACTTTTGAATGTTTTTTAATTACTGTATTTTATATTTTGTAATGGATTCCAATATGTTGTGAGCCGCCCAGAGTCCCCTGGGAGTTGGGCGGCATAGAAATCCATTTAAATAAATAAAAATAAATAAGACCCTCCTTAAGCGAGAAGACGCCCGTCCTCCGCAGCCTCTCACTTCTAGAAGGAAGGTTCTCCGCGGCTTCCAGAAGGAGGGTCTCCCCACGCATGCACACCCTCCTGGCCCTGCAACAGCCAGCCATGGAATCGCAAGAGGGGGTGGAGGTCACCCAAAGGAAAGTCTGTGCCGGGGGTGGTGATCGTTCCTCAACCAGCGCCTCAACCAGTGCCGGAGAATGAGCCCTGCCCGCTTCTCCATTCCCGCCGTCGCCCTTACCTTCTCAGGCCAGGTGAGGGAGGGGAGGGCGGGCCAGCCAGTGATGGGACAGGGAGCCACAGCAGGGGCCCCAAAGAGCCACATACGGCTCCAGAGCCGCAGGTTGCCGACCCCTGACCTAAGGTAATCATCCAGATTTAAGGAAAAATCACATGCCCTCAGAAAGACAATAAAAAAAATCAGACAGAATGCCAAGCTTGCATCCTGCCTCTCAGCCATTTCTTCTATGGCTATGCCAACCCTTCTGTAAATAGCTGTTCAAGCCCCAGGAATAAAAGTACCACAAAAAACTCTGGGCGTGGGGGGAAATTCCGGAGAAGCTCAGCTACAGACAGAAAGTCTGGGCTACTGCCAAGAACCATTAAGGCTGTTACAATGTAACAAAGCTTAACCCAGTGGCAGTTTCTGAAAACACTTAAAGCAGCAGGGGTGGCAATTAAGATAAGGATTAGGCTAGAAATACAGGCACACTAGAATCTTTCCTTCCTGTGTTCCTTGCAGGATTAGCCCTGTAAAGTAGGAAAAGATTTCTTCCAACAACTGGTTCTCCTAACTGCTCAGAAAATTAACATATGGTTCTCCCAAACCAGCAGGAGCTCACCATTGGATATAACCTCAAACTGACAGGAGGGAAGTTCAAAAGTAAATTTAGAAAGTATTACTTGACAGTAAGCAATGTGCGATGCTTCTGCGTATGCGCAGAAGCATCCTGGGTGGGTGGGCGGAGCCTCCCGCCACCACCGCTACCAGTTCCAAGAACCGGGCTGAACCAGGAGCAACCTACCGCTGCACTGTTCCAATATTTAGAAGCATAGTATAGCATAGCATAGCATAGCATAGCATAGCATAGCATAGCATAGCATAGCATAGCATAGCATAGCATAGCATAGCATAGCATAGCATAGCATAGCATAGCTTAGCATAGCATAGCATAGCATAGAATAACAGAGTTGGAAGGGACCTTTGAGGTCTTCTAGTCCAACTCCCTTGCTTAAACAGGAAACCCTACACCACTTCAGACAAATGGTTATCCAATCTCTTCTTAAAAACTTCCACTGTTGGAGCATTTACAACTTCTGGAGGTAGGTTGTTCCACTGATTAATTGTTCTGTCAGGAAATTTGAGGGGCTCCTACAAAAATGAGGGGTCAATCTATTTTCCAAAGCACCAAAAGGCATGACAAGAAAAAATGGATGGAAATTAACCAAAGAGAGAAGCAACCTAGGACTAAGAAGAAATTTCTTAAGGGTAAGACCAATCAACCAATGGAATAGTTTGCCTTCAGAAGTTGTGGGTGCTCCACCACACATAAGCAACACAGTTACAAGATAATTTGAAATATTTACAGTATAATATTATAAGCTAACTCTTAAATGCTGAAAATGCAGGATCAAAATACATAAACATAGAAACAGTATTGCAACCCTATTCCAAATTAATAAAATCAATTCTGCTAATTAGGTGTATTTAAAAAGACATAAGAACTCTGACAAGAAATCCCTGCTCTGTATTAACATTTTAAAAACTCCTTCCCTTGCCTAATCCTGTCAAAAACAAGGAGAGATTCAACCTAGAAATAAGGAGGAATTTTCTGGCAGTCAGAACAATCAACTAATGGAACAGCTTGCCTTGTGGGAGCTTCATCACTGGAGGCTTTCACAAAGAGATTGGACTGCCATTTGTCAGAAATGGTGTAGGGTCTCCTGCGTGGGTGGGGGGGTTGGACTAGATGACCTACAAGGTCCCTTCCAACTCTGTTAATCTGTATGATCTGTAAATTTCTATTGTTTCTGTGCTATCCGCATTCCTGCGGTTTTGTTATCGCAATTAAATAGCCTGTTAAATGGTTCTTGACTGTCCGCCCAGGCCAGAGCTATTAACTGAAGGGAGAGAGAAGAAAAAAATCCCTCTCTTTCACTTCATTTCTCCCCCCCCCCCCCCCCGAGTTTTGGGTTAGAATTTTTTGGGCTAGAATTTTTCTGCTGAGGAAACGGCTATGTGGTTATTTCTTCTTTTTCTTCTTTTTCTTTTTCTTTTCCCTTCCTTTGGTTAATTACAAATGAGCAGGAACATCTGAGGTGTGTGTAAGCTACTGGAATTATTAGGCAGGCAGGCAGCCTTGCCTATTCAGCCAATTCGCAGAACTCCACAAAGAGTTAACAAATGGTTCTCTTGAACCGTTGTGAACAGCTTGAATTCCACCACTGCTTGTCTGGGTGTAAAATACATTTATAATCCATAAATATGAAAATTGCAGGAGGGATTAATGAAGAGCTATTAATTTTAGTCATGCGTTAGATACAATCAATATGGGGTGTATGGGGTGCTAAGGGAGGGGTAGCACTTCTGGTGTAGGGGCATGTCGTGTCCTTTTACGGCAGCTCATTCTAGGGCAGCTGTTAGGGCAGCTCATTCACCTTTGGTCCCCACCTATCACTCAGCTCTCACCTGTGGCTCCTAGCAGCTGTAGCATGCGCAGCGGCCACACCCCGGGCAACAGTTTCGACAGGCTGGCCAAACCAGGTTGAGAGTAGCCATTGGGTCATCGACCTTTGGTGAGATAGGGACTTGTCTATCCCGAGCATGTGAAGATAGATTCATGCGGACTGAGCGGATGAAATCTACTAGAATAGGACAACGGTCATGAAGGCAGTCTCTGCAAGCGATGTGGTATGCTAAGAGCACGGCAAGACACGAAAGACGCCCTGGTCAACCACTGCGCCCAGCCCATCTCCAACTGTCTCGACTCTTGTCCTGCTATTTGGAGCAAGATGGAATCTGGGAAGAGAGAGTGAGGCTGACTATGCACACCTCTCCCTCACTCTAATCTAATTCACACGCAAGTCTTGACATCCCCCCCCCGATTCTCATAGATGTCAAGGTCCTCTTCGAACACGATGGACGAACATCAGATACAATCAATTTGGCCAGGCTAATTGAGGTATTGTCAGTCAGGGAGTATTTATCCAAGAAGGAAAATTGTAAACGCTGACATATTTGTGTTTACCTGAAATGCAGCTCACTCATGTTTCTTCTCTCCCTCTGATAACCAAGGTTAAAAGATCCACATTGTTCCACAGAAAATACTCAAGGAAGGACAAAGGGTGGGAAAAGTAATGTGATGCAGGGATTTCTGTTATTTCCAGAGCTCAGTCCCTCAACTGCAAATATCGGGAATGGTGCCAAGGTTTGCAAAAGCAGATGTTGCAAAAGAAGACATTCAACATAGTTTCCTCCTGTACCTTTGCAAATACATTTCCTCATTTCTCTGTTTACAGAACTAATAGGCATTGCTATATATACAAGAACATCTAATCCCCCAGCCCAGTTCAAAGACATATTTAAAGGACAGGAAACTAGGTTCCCTGAGGCAAGATGACAACTTGGATTGGTTTTTGCTTCCTATTCCTGATTGTTCTGTTTGCAGAGAGGGGACTATCCACACAGGAGAAGACAAAAACCAGCTGCTGTGCACGTGAGTCTCAATTGGTCCTTTCTTGGGTAAGCCAGTTAATTAAGATAGATTGCTCTAGAGCAGCAGTTCCCAACCTTCCTAATGCCGTGACCCCCGCCCCGCCCCCGTGACCCCACCATGACCCCCACCCCACCCCCGCAACCCCACCGCGACCCATCCCGCCGCCATTTGGTTTCTTTTACCCTCTGCGCATGCGCAGAATGCTTTGTGCATGCGCAGAGGGTAAAAGAACCCAAATTGTGATGGCAGGGTGGGTTGCGGGGGCGGGGCCTGGGTTGTGGGGCGCGATATAGCCAGGCTTGTGGCAGTGGGGGAGGGGAGCTGAGGATGCCAGAGCGACCCCTGGAAAATGGTCATTCGACCCCCAAAGGGGTCGCGACCCCCAGGTTGGGAACCGCTGCTCTAGAGAGCTACCCCCACAACTGTAGGGCACTCCATCATCAGAGGGAACTCCATCTCTCCTCTCATTTCACTTTCCAGCCCCTGGGACTTCCCCTCCCTTTAGGGAAGGTGCTGTTTGGCACCTTTGCCATACCTCCAGGCTATGGTTAATTTTATTTTTATTTTTTCCTCATTGTGAAACCCAAACACAACAATGTGTGGAAGGCATTATCTCATAGCCATTTCCTGCTTGGTTATTGGCCAGAGGGAGGAATGGATGTTCAAGGAGCAAAGTTGTCAGACCCACAGAAGGAGCTTTAGTGAAATTACAGCCATTCTAGGAAAGGCATTAATGGATGGGGAAACAAAAAGACCAGTGGAGTTTGTCTTTGGCCAAAAAGGCATGCCTTATAAAAAGATGCCAGCTCTATTCTGTAGCATGTGCTGTTTCCCATCTTGAAAGACACTCCTAATCAGATGACAGGGAGCTTTGTGCCAAAAGCCTCTTCCACACATAAAGACTGAGCTGATCTTGTAGTCATGAGATGGGCTTCATGTAGGAACAAGGAATTAGAATAGATTGGTGGCCATATTATCAAATTACCGTATTTTTCGGAGTATAAGACGCACCGGAGTATAAGACGCACCTTAGTTTTTGGGGAGGATAATAGGGGAAAACAATCTGCCTACCAGGTATTCATCTGGCTAGCGTCCTTAGTCTGGTCAGCTTCAGCACATTATTTTATCCCCTGGTTAGGACTTTAAAAAACCTTCTTCTGAGAGAGTAACAATGAAAGAGCCTGCAAGCCAGTAAGAGCTGGGAAGATCGTTAGCACCTGGTTAGGGCTAGAAAAAAACTTATTCGGAGCAGCTTCAGCACATTATTTTATCCCCTGGTTAGGACTTAAAAAACCTTCTTCTGAGAGAGTAACAATGAAAGAGCCTGCAAGCCGGTAAGAGCTGGGAAGATAGTTAGCACCTGGTTAGGGCTAGAAAAAAACTTATTCGGAGCAAGTAGAGCAATGAAAAAAAATTCTGCAAAGACTTAGGGCTGGAAAAACATTCTTTGGAGAGAGTAACAATGAAAAAGCCTGCAAGGTAAGAGCTGGGAAGATCTGTTAGCACCTAGTTAGGGCTGGAAAAAAAGCTACATTCGAAGTATAAGACGCACCCAAATTTTCAGCCACTTTTAGGAAGGAAAAAGGTGCGTCTTATACTCCGAAAAATACGGTAGGTCTAGATTACAAGAGGATAAGAAGAAATTTGGAATAGCAAAAAAGAAATCAGAATTAGATAAAATTTTATTGGGACAAGGGGAAAAATGATAACAAAAAATTATAAATTTTTATTAAATTACAAAATGCAAGAAGAAATTGTTAAAGGCAATATGATTAGTTGGGCTAAAAATTTTGGATTTAGTATAAATTTGGAACAGTGGAAAAAATTGGATTAAAAATTTTAAATTAATAAATCAGTTTCATACAAGGAAAATATATATAAAATGTATTACAGATTTTAATTTAATTTAATTAAAAGTTCTTATAGGCCGCCCAATCCCGTAGGACTCAGGGCGGCGTACAGCAGAAATAAGAACAATATGTAGTATACATAAAATTTTTAAAAACATTTCCTAATTAAAAAAAACATTCAATCATGGGGGAATCCGATCTTCACCCCGCCTGCCGGAAGAGCCATGTTTTTACTGCTTTGCGGAAGGCCAGCAGGGTGGGGATGGTCCGGATCTCCGGTGGGAGTTGGTTCCAGAGAGATGGGGCTCCCACAGAGAAGGCCCTCCCCCATGGGCCCGCCAACCGACATTGTTTGGCTGATGGGACCCAGAGGAGGCCCACTCTGTGGGACCTAACCGGTCGTAGGGAGGTTTGTGGCAGGATGCGGTCCCGAAGGTAACCTGGCCCTGAGCCATGTAGGGCTTTAAAGGTCAAAACCAACACCTTAAATTGCAACCGGAGACTAATGGGCAACCAATGCAGCTGGCGGAGAATAGGTGTTACGTGGGTGTATCTCGGTAACCCAACACAGCTCGCGCAGCTGCATTCTGTACCAATTGTAGTCTCCAGATGCTCTTTGAGGGTAGCCCCATTTAGAGCGCGTTACAGTAGTCCAGCCGTGAGGTGACAAGGACATGAGTGACTGTGAGCAAAGCCTCCCTCTCCAAGTAGGGTCGCAATTGGTGCACAAGACGGATCTGTGCAAAGGTCCCCCTAGCCACAGCTGAAAGATGTTGCTCCAATTTTAGCTGTGGGTCTAGGAGAACATCCAAATTGCGAACCCGTTCTGAGGGAGTCAATTTTTCTCCCCCAAGAACCAAGGAGGGACAGTCAACATAGTCCTTGGGGGGCAATATCCAGAGCCACTCAGTCTTGTCAGGGTTGAGCTTGAGTTTATTCACTCCCATCCAGACCCTCACATCATCCAGGCAGCGGCACATGACATCAACTGCTTCACTGAACTGACACAGGGTGGAGATGTACAACTGGGTATTGTCAGCATACTGCTGATACCTCACCCCGTGTCGTCGGATGATCTCACCCAGCGGTTTCATGTAAATGTTAAACAGGATGGGCGAGAGGACCGAGCCCTGTGGCACCCCACAATCCAGGGGCCTAGGGGCTGACCTCTGACCTCCTGTCAACACCGACTGTGTCCTATCGGAGAGGTAGGAGAAGAACCACAGTAGAACAGTGCCCCCCACTCCCACCTCCCCAAGACGACGCAGAAGGATTCCATGGTCAATGGTATCAAAAGCCGCTGAGAGGTCAAGTAACACCAGGATGGAGGAATGACCTCCATCCCGGGCTCACCAGAGATCATCCATCAGAGCGACCAAAGCAGTCTCCGTACTTTAGCCGGCCTGAAACTCGATTGAAAGGGATCCAGATAATCAGTGTCCTCCAATAACCGCAGGAGTTGGAGCGACACCACTTTCTCAACAACTTTACCCATGAAGGGTAAGTTGGAGACTGGACAGAAGTTCTTTAAATCCGCTGGGTCCAGGGAAGGCTTCTTGAGGAGGGGCCTCACCACCGCAGCTTTTAAGGGCTGCGGGACGGACCCCTCTCTCAAAGATGCAATCACAACAGCCTGGAGCCAGCCGCAGTCACCTCCCTGCTGGCTGAAACCAGCCAGGAGGGGCACGGGTCCAATAAACAAGTGGAGGCGCTCATCGCTCCTATGGCCTTGTCCACATCATCAGGAGTGATAGGCTCAAACTCCTCCCATATAACAGGACTAAGACTCGCCCCTGTCGCCTTGGCCTGCCCTGTCCAAATGGAGTCCAGGTCTGTCCGAATCTGAATGACTTTATCCTCCAGAAACTGAGAAAATTCCTCAGCTCTGCCCTGCAAGGGATCTTCACCACCCTCCTTAGCAAGAAGGGAGCGAGTCACCCTAAACAGGGCGGCTGGACGGGAGTCGGTGGACGCAATAAGGGCGGAAAAATGCGAGCATTTTGCTGCCCATATCGCCACTAAGTAAGACTTAATGCAAGTTCTTAAAAGTGTCTGGTCAGATTCAGCTTTAGTAGATGGCACCTACCACCAGCGAGATTGGCCAAAATGTATCAAAATATGAATCCTAAATGTCAAACAGAGATAAGCCAGAAGCAGCTGAAACGCCAACTGCAGAAAGTTTTTCCCTGCATGAAGAAGCCTCACCCACTCTCTTTGGAACACAGACCGAAGATATTACCGGGACATCTTTACAAGTGGAACAAGATTTATCTACAGAGGTTAGTAAAAGTTACCCAACCACATCGTTTGCCCCTGGGGGAATTTCTACACGTTTGGGAGCTATTCCAAAAATCTCTCAACCCCCACAAGATGAAGAGACATCGGGACTTCCGGTTTTGTCTTCGGCGCTGATGGCGTTCTTCCTTCAGGACGCCTTTCCGACTCCCTGCCAGGCCGCCAGAACAGCTGTCTGGCGGCTCGGAATATCTCTGCCCCGGACATAGGGGAGAGAGGAGAGCGTGGCAGGTGGGGTAGAGCCCCCCTAGCGCCCTAGGAGTCATCCAGGGGCGCGAAGGGAAGGCTCCCCAGGTAGCCTGCCCCTAGCTCCGGGAGCCAGGAAATCTCCGCTTTTGCGGAGCTAGACGCCGAAGCCGCCGCTGCCTCTAGAAGAGGATTTTTAAAACTTTTTTTTCTATACAGTTAAAGAGGCAGACAGAGAGAACCAGGGATTTTGCTGGGCAAGTATGGATTTTTTTTTCTTTTTCTTTAAACCCTCGGCTAACTTCTATTTGAAGAAACAAAGTAACATTTAATATGCAACAATATGGCGTTTGAAGGAGGAGAAGTGAAAGTGATTTCCGTTTTGCTTGTGGTTTTTTTTTCTCTTATGGAAACTCTTTGTTCTGAAAACTGAAAACTGGCTGTCCTTCTTATATTCTTTGATAATTGACAAAAATAAGGATTATTTGCCTTTGAAAGTGGAAAGTATCTTTTTAGAGATCTGGCTTTTTAAGGCGTTTTGAAGAAGTTGGGAAGAGAGGAGAAGGTGATTTTTGCCTTGTTTGCTTGTGGCTCTTTTTCTTATGGAAAATTACAATTTTGAAGACTGACTTTTCTTTTTCTCTCTGTCTCCTGACTTTGGAAATTAAAAAACTTTCTATCCTTTACATTGGAAAGAATTTTATTTAGAGTTATGGCTTTTCTCCATACTTTTCTGGAAATATAAAAATTGTTTCAAATTTGGAAGGATTGATTTTTTTTTTCCTGGCTTTTCTCTTGTGGAAATTTTGAAAACTGATTTTTATTCTCTGCTCCGTGACTTTGGATTATAACAGTAATTGATAATTTTATTAATATAAATAAATTATAAAAGATTATTTGCCCTGGAAATTGCAAGAATTTTTTTTTATTATTTTTATTTTTACAGATTTGACTCTTTTTTGCACCTCTTTGGAAGTATAATAAAGAAGAAGTGAAAGTTATTTGTGCTTTGTTTGTGGTTTTTGAACTCTGGGAAATTTTTGAATTTGAAAACTGGTTTTTATTTTTGATTCTCAATTTTGGATTATAAAAACTGATAGTGATTTGGCGTTTTTAGTTTAATTTTTTGGAATTATAACAATGGCCTCAAAATATGGAATGATTGCTTTGAATAAAAGGCCTATTTACCCCTCTGCTTTTACTTCTAAAATGCAACTTGCTACTGAATCAACACCTCCACAAGTTTTGACATCGGAAAATTTATTAAATACTTTAAAGATTATGAAACAAGACTTAATTTTGGAATTTAATCAAAAAATTACTGAAATAGAAAATAAAATGCAGGAAGCTTTGAAGAATATGGAAAAGCAGCTACGGATGGATATGCTAGAGGTTTGCAAAGGTTTAGCAACAAATGTTGATTTTTTGGAGGATTGTATTGAAACAAATAAACAAGCGTTGGTAACCTCGGTGGAATATATAAACAAATTTAAAAAGGATATTGCAAATTTTGAAACAGAGGTGTTGATGTCACAGTTTAGAAGAACGCAATTCGCTATTAGAGTAAGGGGGTTGAAAGAAGGTTTATATGACGATTTGAAGGGAAGAATGATTGAGGCCTTGGTGCAGGTTTCTGGAATTTCTAAAGATGAGCTGGCTACACAAATTGAAAAGCTATACAGGGTCAATTCGTGGTATGCAAAACAAAAACATTTACCAAGGGACATTGTTATATATTTTACTACAAGAGTCTTACGAAACAGAATTATCCAGGCGACATTTAAGAATAATCTTCAGGTGAATGGTCAGGAACTTAAGATTTGGAAAGAAATTCCCTTTAAAATGCTTAAAGCTAGAAAAGAATTTACTTTTTTGATTGATGAACTTAAAAGATTGAATTTACAATACAAATGGGAAGCACCAACAGGAGTTACGGTGAAATTTTTGGAGAAAAGATAGCGGCTGAATACGATAAACAAAGCTACCGAATTTTATATCAATATTTTAAAGGCTGATATATCTAAAATTCCAGAAGAAAAACGTATGAATGTAGAAGAAGACAAGGAGGAAAAGTCATTCTTATTGGATCAAAATCAAATAATCTCAAAGACTCAAAGTGAATCGCAGAGCCAGAAAGATGTGAAAAAGGAGATGGAGTATTGGGATCAGATGGAAGAGGAGCTGATAAATTCAAAATCATCAAGATACAAAAGGAGGCAACCAATAAGATATAAAGAGAAGTAGTGTTGATATGTATTAGATGGATGGAGATAATATAATTGTATTTTCTTCTTCTCCCTTTTTTTTTTCTCTTTCCTTCTTTTCTTTTAAGGGGGAAAGAGAAAGAAAAGATTTTTTTTCCTCTTTTTTAATAATTTTTTAAGAATTGGAATTCTTAATTTTTAATTAAAACTATTGAGCTTTAAATTATTACAATCAGATTTTTAAAATTTAAAGGAAGGTTTTTTTTTTCTTTCCATTTGTTTTAGGTCTTTGTTTTTCTCTCTCTCTTTTCTAGATTTTTACTATTATTATTATTATTATTATTATTATTATTATTATTATTATTATTATTATTATTATTATTATTATTATTATTATTATTATTACTATTACTATTACTATTGTTATTATCTTTATTGTTATTACTATGATGATGATGATGATGATGATGATGATGATGATGATGATGATGATGATGATGATGATGATGATGATGATGATTATGATTATGATTATGATTATGATTATGATTATGATTATCAATATTACCTTTAAGGATATTTTTTTATTATGAATTAAAGTTGTTGTATTAATATGTAGACATGTAATATTTTTTTAGTTTTATTTGAGTTAATAGGTCTCTTTAGAGTAATATGTTGTTATGATGAAATTTAAAGGTATTATTATTTAATATCTTGATATTAGCTATGTAAAATTTTTTCGGTTTTAGTTAATTATGAGATTATTATTATTATTAATGTTTTCTTTTAAAGATTTAGTATTATTAATAATTTTTATAGATCTAGAAAGATGACTGAGGAGGAGGGAGAAACTGTTTTCCTTCCTTTGTATAACTCAGATTATATAATTAATATATCTTTAACTTTTATTTCTTATTTTTTAGAATTATATGGGAAATAATATAAAATATAGAAATTTAATGATGTTAGCAATGTGTAATTTGGAGTTGAGGGGTTTTTTCTTTTTCTTTTTTCTTCTGTAATTACTGACATTATGCCCTGTGTTCTCTCTGGGAAGTCCGGGGGGGGGGGAGGGAGGGAAGGGGGTGGGGGTGGGGAGAAAAATTAAAAAATGTTTGTACTCTGTACTAATAAAACTTTTTCAATAAAAAATAAATTAAAAAAAAAGATGAAGAGACATCCTTTTATAGGCAGCAAATTGCCAGCCCAAGAACGTCTTCCATAGGGCAGACAAGTACTGAAAGAGAAATAAATTTAACTTATGGCCAGATGCCCTGGCCACAATCACATGGGCAGAAATTTTTTGATGAAAGGGACTTTGCATTTCTCCAAGTACTTCAGGAACAAAATGAAAATTTGCATAAACAGAGTGGATTCTTGTATAAACAAAATAAACAATTAGAAATTTTACAAGCCCAGAACAGAATGAATCAATTGAGGCTTGATGCATTAATGCAGCGTCCTTCTTTAGCTGGCCAACCTGTGCAGGCCCAGCCTGTTCAACCTGCCCAACCTATGCAAGCACAAATTGTGCATCCACCACCAGCTGTGGCAGCCCAACTTTTGCCTGCTCCAGCTCTACTACCTATTGCTGCCCCTCAGCAACAGCCAGTCCAGGCACCTCCTGCAGCCCCAATTTTGCAACCAGCTCCAGCCAGTCCAGGCACCTCAGGCAGCTCCGCCTGCTCAGGCCCAAGCCTTGCCACAAGCGATTCCACAGGCCGCACCAGTGCAGGCCCCAATAGTCGCCCAACAGTCACAAATTGTTCCATTGGTTGGCGACGCAAAATTAAAGCAATCGGGACAGAACTACAAAGCCTGGGTCACTGATATAACTACTTTGCTTCATCATGAGGACACTTTTGACATAATCCAGAATCCTCAACAAAAGGTACTAAGATGCCAATATTGCGACCATGTGGGTCATACAAGCAGGGATTGTCTTAAATTGCAACGCACTCAATTTCCTGTCCAGCCCAGAGGAACAGATTACAGACGCCAGTACCAGCCCAGAAGAAAAGACTATAGAGACCAGTACCAGCCCAGAGGAAAAGAACCCAGAGGCAGCAGAGGCAGAGGACAGCGCCGACCCGGTCTGAGGCGTGATTTCCCACCTCCATACAACATGCTAGCAATCACCAATGATACACAGCCAAAGAAATATGACCGCTCTCTTTTATGGACTCTCGATAGTGGAGCAGCTGTTCACATTACCTACAGAAAAGAACTTTTCAAAGAGCTACATGAGCCTGAACCAGAATATCATGAACTGTACGCATTTGGTGGCCACCCTTTCAAAGTTGAAGGGAAAGGGACTGTTTTTATTGAAGAGTTAGGTACCCTGGTACCTGATGTTTATTATATTCCTACAGCTAATTGTAATTTGCTTAGTCAGAATCATTTATCTGCTGTTTTGCATTTTTATGTCCTTCATTTAGGTAACGCCAGTTATATTTTTAAAGATGGTCATATTGTTGCTGACACAATTGTGATTGGTCAGGTCTACTATTTGAGGCCAAAGGCAGAATCTCAAATTCAGGCAAGTATAAAAATCTCAATAGAGAATATCACAGGCCCAGAGAGAGATACCCCAGAGAGAGATCCTGTGAATACTCCAAAGGCTCCAAAAGCCACAAAGCAACAGATAATCAAACCTAAGGTTCCTCATGTTAATGTTAATGCTGCAACTTCACTTACAGGTTTTCGTTTACATGACAGGTGTATTCATAGATGGCACAGAAGATTAGGCCATCCCAGCTTTGAGGTCCTTAAAAAGATGCCATTTTTCACACAAGGTTTGAATTTCAAAGGATGTAAGGTACATCTAGATTGTGCTGTTTGCAAAAAGGCAAAATCGAGGGCAGCAGCCATTCCAAAACATGCTACACATAAGTCAACACGCATTTTTGATTTGGTTCATACTGATATTGTGGGTCCTTATGGTCCAACTATTGGCGGTAAAAAGTATTTCTTAACTATTGTTGATAATCATTCTAGATATGGTTATGTCTTTCTTATGAAAGAAAAATCTGAAGTCTTTCAGACCTTTAGAGACTTTGCAGTTCAAATCTACAATCAACATGGAGTGAGAATCCGCAGAATCCAGAGTGATCGTGGTGCCGAGTTCACGTCTCAACGTTTCCAGGATTGGATGCGACGAAACGGTATCCTACACCAAACATCTGCCCCATTTATGCCGGCTCACAACAGAGTCGCAGAAAGAAGACAGGGGGTCCTTCAAACCATGATGCGCTGCCTCCTAGAAGATGCCAATCTCAAACACTCATTTTGGGGCGAAGCAGTTCAGTATGCAAATTACATTGTCAATCGCACATGGAGCAGTGTCATTGACTAAACACCCTTCTACATGTTACATGGCCGCCAGCCAGATCTTAGACACTTACACATTTTTGGTTCATATGCCATGGTCAATATTCCATTGGCCCAAAGAAGAAAAGGTGGCCCAGTAGCAAAGAGACTGAGATATATGGGTGTTGATAGCAATTCTAAATGGGGAAGATTCATTGACTCTCACAATACGATAACAATTTCTAATTCAGCTAATTTTGAAGAAGATACAGATTGGTCCAGGATACATTCTAATGACCCTGGAGTTTATTTCCCTAGAACTGAAATTGTTGATACAGTGCAACCAGATGACCAACGTTCATCACCTGATATCCCATCCTACAACGCCATGGATGCTGAAGCTAGCGACGCTGATGGAGATGTGGACAACAAGAAAGATGACTGGACGATCGTCCTGAGACGTTCCAAGAGAACTACAAAAGGTATTCCACCAAAGAGATACACAATGCAATTGACAAACACACCATCGCCATTGATCTGTAATGTTACACTCCCACCGGAGAACTTTTCACAAATTAAATATCTTTCTGAAGATGAACAACAAAAATGGTATGAAGCCATGCAAGTTGAGATGGATAGTTTGCAGAAACTCAAAGTATACACATCTGCAACACCTCCAACACACAAAAAAGTCATTGGCACAAGATGGGTCTACAAAATCAAACAAAAGCCAGATGGTGAATTATTATACAAAGCAAGACTTGTCGCACAGGGTTTCGCACAAAGCTATCCTGAAGATTACACAAACACTTACTCACCTACAGTGCGAACTGAAAGTGTGAAAATTGCTCTAACCACTGCTTCTATGCTTGGACTTGAAGTTTTCCAATTTGATGTTGAAACAGCTTACCTACATGCTGATCTAGATGAAGAAATCTACGTCAGGTCCGCTCCCGGCTTGCGGGACCGAGAAGGGGATACCTGGTTCCTAAACAAAAGTCTCTATGGTCTGAAACAATCAGGTCTGATGTGGTACACATGTCTAAAAGACAAACTAAATTTAATGGGCTTTATTAAGTCCGACACTGATGAATGCGTGTTCACAAAAAGGTATGGAAATATTAATGAAATTGTTCTTGTTTATGTTGATGACATTGTTTACATTGGTCCAAACAAACGCATGAGTGAGAATTTTGTTAAAGGTTTGCAGAAATACTTCACATTGAAATCATTAGGACACATCAATGAATATTTAGGAGTTCACATTGAAAAGACACAGAAGGGGTTTAGCCTTTCACAAGAAGCTAAGATAGATCAACTTTTGCATCAATGCAACATGACAGATGCAACGCCTACACGGGATTGGGCGGCCTATAAGAGCATCTAAATAAAATAAATAATAAATACACAAACACCTATGCAAACTGATTTTCACAATTTGAAAGATGCATATAGTCCTGAGTTCAAGGATCAAACACTTTATCGCTCAGTAATTGGTTCACTACTTTACATTAGTGGATGGACTAGACCAGACATAGCACTTAGTGTTAATTTACTTTCAAGACATGTAGGCAAAGCAACAGAGTTTCACTGGTCATGTATTAAGAAGTTACTGAGATATTTGATACACACAAAACACTTCAAATTGAAGCTAGAACCAGAACTTACAGATTTTGCTGACATGTATTGTTATACAGATGCAGATTGGGCAAGTGATAAGGAGTCAAGAAAAAGCACATCAGATTACATAGTGTTCCTGAATGGATGTCCAGTTTACTGGAACGTAAGAAAACAAAGCTTCATTTCCTGCTCATCAACTGAAGCAGAGTATGCATGTGTGTCTGATGCGTGTAACTTTTTAACCTGGTTCGATGCCTTAGTTACAGATATCTGGATGAAGCCCGAAAAACCGATCACTGTGATGGAAGATAATCAATCAGTAGTTTACATTTCCAGGACTCACTTCACAGGTTCAAGGTCCAGACACATTGACATACGTTACAAGAATGTTAGAGAGTCAGTAAGACAAGGTCTCATAAAGTTAGAATATGTGCCAACAAAATATCAGATAGCTGACATTCTGAACAAACCATTACCTATTGCTCAGCATGATTACCTCAGATATTTACTGTGTGTTGAGTGACACATTATATTAGCCCAACTGACAAAGAAGGGGTGTCACGATATGAATATTGCCAGTAGTGCATCTCTATGTTTTTCTGTTTCTTGTATTTATGGTCAAGCAGACGTATGATATATTCTACTACGCATGTCTGCATTCCAGAGGTCTACTCCCTTCCTTTCTCATCGCCATTTCTACCAAGGAAGAAGTGATTTATTTCCTTAGCCGATCAAGATGTAGTTCTAATAAGAATTCTTTATTACTTTTCTACTGAAATAAACATTTTGTTAATTAGATTTGAATCTCGGGTTTTATTTTCTAAGTAAGTATGTTTTCAAAAGGGAAGCGACGGTCCATCGACCTACGGAGTGATTTCTCCGCTATCAGCAGTTGAGATTGCTTGTTGCAGATCAGACAGCAAACATGCTGCGTAGGCTGGGTGGGGCCAGAGACAGCAATGGAAGAGGTGTCTAATTACACATTTTATGGAAATTAAGTGAAATCTGTCAATAAACATCAAATCTTTTAAACCTATGGATCTAATATTTCTACCGTGTTTCCCTGAAATTAAGACCGGGTCTTATACCTTTTTTGTTGCCAAAATAAGCACTAGCGCTTATTTTCGGGGAGGTCTTATCTTTTTCACGGCCGCAATGGAGCAGGAGGCGAAGAGGGAGGGTGGGGGACAAAGTGAGATGGTGGGGGGGGTAGAGGACGAAATGAGGCGGGGTGGAGGACAAAGCTTCTTCTCCTTGCTCACCGCCACAATGAAGCAGGAGGCTGAGCGATGCAATGGTGCTGCGGCCACTGAGGCGGGGGGAGTTGAGGACAAAGTGAGGCAATGGGGGGCATGGAGGATGAAGCCTCAACAGTATCCGTGGCTGCCCAGCCTGCAGTGCCATGATGCTGGCAGAGTGAGGCAGCAGCCAGAACAGCCCCTTTCCCATGTCACTCAGTGGCAGCAGGCAGCAGGGTGCCTCCTGCTGCCACTTGCGTTCCACCACTGGTTGCCTGGAACCCTTAGGGGGTTTGCCTTGCCACCTGCTTTCCAACTCCTGCCCAGCTCCCCTTGCTTCCCCAAAGCATCCCTTCACTAACCTGCTTTCTAGCTCCATTCTCATCCGCTGCGTGCAGGGCAACAAAAGAAGACTGTGGGACTACCGGTAAAAAAAAAGTTCAATCAGATCTTCCAACTTCGCGAGATCTTTTTAGTCCCACAAACTTCTTTTGGTGTGAGGGGGGACGGGAGTATTAAGGTCATAACAGGGAGAGGTAGGTATGGCGGGAGCAGGGGGGTAGGCCGCTCTCGGGGAACGAGAATTCGCTATCTTCAAGCGATTCCTTGTTCTGGCCCCTCTGGTTTGGTTCCATCTAGCTCAGCCCGAGTACCTGGTAACCAGGGATGTCAGGGCCCTGGGCTCAAGCTGCTGCTGTTGAATGCCAGGTCGATTACTAACAAGGCCCCCCTTGTACGGGATTTAATCCTGGAAGAGGGGGCGGACCTGGCATGTATTACTGAGACCTGGCTAGGCCAGGAGGGGGGGTTCCCCTCTCCGAGATGTGCCCGGACGGGTTCTCAGTTCAGCATCAGCCGCGACCCCAGGGAAGGGGTGGAGGAGTGGCAATTATATCTCGCCAGAACCTAAATCCTCGAAGGAGCCCTGCCCCGGAGATTGTTGGGTGTGAGACGCTCCTTCTGAAGCTGGACTTAGGGGTTCAGGTGGGCCTTCTGCTAACGTACTTGCCTCCTAGCTGCGTTGCAAAGGCCCTGCCTGTTCTGCTCGAGGCGGTAGCAGGGCTGGCGATTGAGTTCCCCAGGTTGATGGTGCTGGGGGACTTCAACCTGCCATCGCCCGGTGAAACCTCAGAGGCAGTCCAGGAGTTCATGGCTTCCATGACAACCATGGACCTGACCCAAGTAGTTCAGGGTCCGACTCATGAGGGAGGTCACACGCTTGACCTTGTGTTTCTCTCGGGGCAGTGGAGAGATGATCTGAGACTAAGGGGTTTAGTCACAGTACCCTTGTCGTGGTCAGATCATTTCCTTCTGAGGTTGGATTTCATGGCGCCACTCCTCCACCGCAAGGAGGCGGGACCGATTAAGTGGTTCCGCCCCAGGCGCCTAATGGAATCCGAAGGATTTCAGAGGGAACTTGGGGAAATACCGGACTCCCTGGTACACGATTCATCTGAGGCTCTAGTGACTGCCTGGAATCAGGCGGCAACAGGGGCTTTAGATCGGATTGCGCCTTTGCGGCCTCTCCGTGGCAGCGGATCCCGGAGGGCTCCTTGGTTTACTGAGGAGCTCCGGGAGATGAAGCGCCTAAAGAGACGCCTAGAGCGACGATGGAGAGCCAGTAAAGCTGAGTCTGACCGGACACTTTTAAGAACTTGCATTAAGTCTTACTTAGTGGCGATACGGGCGGCAAAATGTGCGCATTTTTCCGCCCTTATTGCGTCCGCCGACTCCCGCCCAGCCGCCCTGTTTAGGGTGACGCGCTCCCTCCTCGCAAAGGGGGGGGGCGAAGAACCCTTGCAGGGTAGAGCTGAGGAATTTTCCCAGTTCCTGGCGGATAAAATCACTCAGATTCGGACAGACCTGGACTCCATTTGGATAGGGCAGGCCGAGATGACAGGGGCGAGTCTTAGTCCTGTTATTTGGGAGGAGTTTGAGCCTATCACTCCTGAGGATGTGGACAAGGCCATAGGAGCGATGAGCACCTCCACTTGTTTATTGGACCCGTGTCCCTCCTGGCTGGTTTCGGCCAGCAGGGAGGTGACACGCGGCTGGCTCCAGGCTGTTGTGATCGCATCTTTGAGAGAGGGGTCCGTCCCGCAGCCCTTAAAAGCTGCGGTGGTGAGGCCCCTCCTCAAGAAGCCTTCCCTGGACCCAGCGGATTTAAAGAACTTCCGTCCAGTCTCCAACTTACCCTTCTTGGGTAAAGTTGTAGAGAAAGTGGTGTCGCTCCAACTCCTGCGGCTATTGGAGGATACTGATTATCTGGATCCCTTTCAATCGGGTTTCAGGCGCGGCTACAGTACGGAGACTGCTTTGGTCGCACTGATGGATGATCTCTGGCGAGCACGGGATGGGGGTCATTCCTCCATCCTGGTGTTACTTGACCTCTCAGCGGCTTTCGATACCATCGACCATGGTATCCTTCTGCGTCGTCTTGGGGAGGTGGGAGTGGGAGGCACTGTTTTACGGTGGTTCTCCTCCTACCTCTCTGACAGGACGCAGTCGGTGTTGACAGGAGGGCAGAGGTCGGCCCCTAGGCCCCTGGTTTGCGGGGTGCCACAGGGTTCGGTCCTCTCGCCCATCCTGTTTAACATTTACATGAAACCGCTGGGTGAGATCATCCGACGACAAGGGGTGAGGTATCAGCAGTATGCTGACGATACCCAGTTGTACATCTCCACCCCGTGTCAGTTCAGTGAAGCAGTTGATGTAATGTGCCGCTGCCTGGACGATGTGAGGGTCTGGATGGGAGTGAACAGACTCAGGCTCAACCCAGACAAGACTGAGTGGCTCTGGATTTTGCCTCCCAAGGATTATGTCGACTGTCCCTCCTTGGTTCTCGGGGGAGAAAAATTGACTCCCTCGGAACAGGTCCGCAATTTGGGTGTCCTCCTAGATCCACAGCTAAAATTGGAGCAACATCTTTCAGCTGTGGCTAGGGGGACCTTTGCACAGATTCGTCTTGTGCACCAATTGCGACCTTACTTGGAGAGGGAGGCTTTGCTCACAGTCACTCATGCCCTTGTCACCTCACGGCTAGACTACTGTAACGCGCTCTACATGGGGCTACCCTCAAAGAGCATCCGGAGACTCCAACTGGTACAGAATGCAGCTGCGCGAGCTGTAGTGGGTGTACCGAGATACACCCACGTAACACCTATTCTTCGCCAGCTGCATTGGCTGCCAATTAGTCTCCGGTCGCAATTTAAGGTGTTGGTCGTTACCTTTAAAGCCCTACATGGCTCAGGGCCAGGTTACCTTCGGGACCGCATCCTACCACATACCTCCCTACGACCGGTTAGGTCCCATAGAGAGGGCCTCCTCCGGGTCCCATCGGCCAAACAATGTCGGTTGGCGGGGCCACGGGGGAGGGCCTTCTCTGTGGGAGCCCCGTCCCTCTGGAACCAACTCCCACCAGAGATCCGGACTATCCCCACCCTGCTGGCCTTCCGTAAAGCCATAAAAACTTGGCTCTTCCGGCAGGCGGGGTGAATAGGAAGATCAGATTCCCCCCTTGAATGTTGTTTTTATAATTGTTTTAACTATGCCTTTTAATTTTAAATTATGATAATTGTTTTTATTGTACGCTTCTTATTCTGTTGTACGCCGCCCTGAGTCCCACGGGATTGGGCGGCCTATAAGAACGTCTATTAAATTAAATTAAATTTTTGTTGCCCTGCATGCAACAGAGGGGAATGGAGCTGGAAAGCAGGTAGCAAGGCGCCATCAGGTGACACAGGGAAGGGGTTGCGCCAGCCGCTGCCGCCTCATTCTGCCAGCATCATGGCTCTGCAGGCTGGGCAGCCAAGGATACTATTGGGACTTCATCCTCCATACACACACCCTGCCTCATTTAGCGGCTGCAGAAGCAATCCCCGCCTTGTGTCAGCAGCCAGACAGAATGGCTGCACAGGCTCTTAAGTAGGGCTTGCTTTAGGGGTGGGGCTTATATTCAGCGCAGGTGTGAAAATCGGGCGAGGACTTATTTTCAGGGTAGGTTGCATTTTTGGGGAAACACAAATCACTAAAGACATATGTGTGTGTGTGTCCTTTTAAATGTAATGATTGTACTGAGGCAGGACATTAAATGAAACAAGTTATTAAATAAAACTATTGGCCATAATTAGGATGGGCTGGATGGTCTCTGCTGAATCCCTTCTCTTAGCTTTCGGACATTATAAAGCATCTCTGTAGACTTTAAGAGGAAACAGCAGATGTCCGACCACAGGCTTCACGCTCCGGCCAAGCGTAGCCTTAAGACTTAAAAATAAGTTAACTGTAGGAAACTAGTCGTGTTTTGCAAGGAAACCTGTGAGCCCTTGTCCAGAAGGGAAAAACCCTGAAGGGGCAAACAAGATATTCTCAGCTTATTTTTAACATATATTTTAACTAGCTTCTAACGTAAGCAACAGGTGCTTGTAACCAATCATATTATGCTTCTTTGTTCTGTAACTCTGTAAAGAGGTATAAAAGAACTTGCATGTCTGGAGGAGGGTGTTCAGAATTTGCTTTTTGCCATATTGCTCTGAACCTTTGCGCAAATAAAACAAGACTTCTTTTGACTCCCGGGGTGTGAGTAGTCCACTCATTTCCTGCAACATTTCATGGCGACTCCGCCAGGACTATTTGCAACGATATTTCGTTGAGGACGACACGGGCCAGTCGGGGCCCAACCGGGGCCGTCATACCTTCAGGCGCCACGGATCACTTATCCGGAAGGGGACTGACGGCACCGCGGGGACATCCGGTGGACACCGATCGATCCAAGAACCTGACCGGGGGTCAAAAGAAGTAAGGGAAGATAGCCGGCTGGAAAACTAGATGCCTGCAGGCAAGTAAAAGTAATTGTATAATTGTGTTATTGTAGTCCCACTCCTTGTGAGTGGAAGAGGGGGCCTGATCTCCCCCCTGGGTCCGGGATCGGCGTATCCTAAGGAGGCCCAAGAATTGTGTGGGTGGTTAAGTCATTGCAATTCCTATTGGTGACTGTTGGAACGTCCGGCACCATAGGTCAGTGACAGTATCTTAGAAAATGGGTGGTTCAGAGTGTGTCCCCAGGACACCTCTTCAATGTATGTTGAAGAATTTTTAAGAAAGGTTTTAGTGGAGATTATGCAACTAAAACTAATCCAGGTGATTTACAGAAATTTTGTGAAAATGACTGGCCCATTTTTAGTGTAGGATGGAGGCCAGAAGGTATTTTTAATCTAGACATCATTTCAAAAGTGCACCAAATTGTTACTGACTCAGATTCTGGTCCCCCAGATCAATATCAGTATATTGACCAGTGGCAAATAATTGTAAAACAAAAACCCAGTATGACTGCACAAAATGCAGAATAGAAACAATGAGTGTTTGTGTGGCAAGAGTAAAAAAGAAAACTCAAACCTCATGCTAAAAAGATTCATGTTGAAGACAAACCAATCTTGAAAACTGCTCCTTATGAAGAAGATAATCCTCCTCAATGAAGAAAGAGAGAGATTGAAATAATACTATCACTAACATACTCAAGCCTACAGCTGGAGGAAAATCTCCAGACTGTGTTAAAAGCAAAAGTTTCCAAGGCAAGACCCCAAGTGGGATTCTTATGTGCACTATGAAGTAGTAATTTACATGGTTCAAGCACCAGGGTATGAAAGTAAAAAGCCCACCATGGTGCATAAATTGAGCAAGACCATTTAGGGCTGAAGCAGTCAGCCAGGAATTGGAATACATGTCTAGATAAGATATTTAAGGGTCTTGGGTTCAAGAATTGCAAAGCTGATCAAAGTTAAACAACAAATGGAAGGCTTTGAAGGAAGGAGAACCAAGACCTTCTAGTTCATATTAAAAAAATATTTCTGAACAACATTCAAATCAAGAAAATAAAATGAAAGTGTAAGAAGAAAAATCAGAAAAAGAACAGAAAAATCTAACCTTAATTTTGGAGCAGAAAGAGACTGAACTGCAAAAAGTGCAAGCTGATTTCTCTTTGCTAAAAAGCACTTACAGAGTAAATGAATGTGGTTCTTTTGGAAAAAAGCAGAAGTCCAGCAGATCTTGAATTTAAAGAAACAGTATTTTCCAATGCATCTAAAGAAGAAGAAATTACTAAACTAATTTAAAAAAAAATACTACTAAAACTTGAAGCCTCGCTTACTGGCCAATTAGCCATGCCTTTTGGGGGCTTGCCAAGCTGCCAAACAAACTCATTTTATGCCTGAGTGTCAGGGTGGCTATTTGGGAGGACTGTCTGTCACCCCCTCCCATGAAGCAAAGGCTATAACTATATGTCTGAACTTGGCTGTGATCAATTTCTCTGTTTTCTGCTCCAGCCTAAGGGGGGAGGGAAAGTGTCCCTTTGAAATTCAAGCCTCCCCTCGTTCCCCCTTCAGCAATGCTAATTAAGCAAAGAAACCTACAAGTCAGTTGTTGATAAGAAATTCGCTCTGTCAAAGGCAGAAGATAATCCAAACATGCCTTCTTTACCCTTTTTGGCACTATTTGCCTTTGAATGAAAAAGACAATATGATCAGCCTCAGTCTCAGAAGAATACAGAATGATTGCAAACTGCATCAGAACTATTTGTAATTTTGCTGACCTGTTGCTGTGAAATGCGATGGCAAAGTAGAAATAGGGAACTGAAACTGGACGAAGGCAAGGGTTTGCTCTAAGGTTTTAGATGTGTGAATGAAGGTCTCTATAAATCTTGATTTTTAAAACTTAGCCAGCGCTTGCTGGGAGATCCAGGCTGGAAAGTGATGATGCGTGCAGAAAAGAAAAAAAAATGCTTGAACTAAGGCTTCCTCAAGGATTTCAAAATTCAACTACCCTTTTTGGCAATGCCTTTTGCCTCAGAATTAGATGATTTTCAGCCATGTGAGAATGGAGACGTGGTACTCCAATATGTGACTAATGTGTTAGTCACTGGACAGCCAAAAAGGCTTTTTGGGACAATACTGCTCAGTTACTTCATCTATTAAATTAATAAAGGCTATTGTGCCTCTAGCAAGCAAGCCCCTGGCAGTACATATTCAAGAAGTTACCCTCCCCCATGAAGTCAGAACAAGAGATCTATAGGACATAAGAAAAAGGAAGCTATATGCCGAATTGGTGAGCCATCTAATAGAGAAGAATTAAAGAGGGTTTTGGGGCGCAGCAGGGTATTGCAAAATATGGATTTCAAACTTTGCCCTGTTATCCAAACCATTCTATGAATCTACAAAGGGGGGAGAAAAAGAACCCTTTATTTGGACGCATGAACAACAAAAGGCTTTCGCAAGCCTGAAATCCGCTTTATCACAAGCTCCTGTTATAGGACTGCCCAACCTAGAGAAACCTTTCAATTTATATGTGGACTCAAAGAGTAATGTGGCCCTTGAGTTCTAACTCAAGAGAAAGGAAGCTGGCAACAATCCATAACTCATCTATCCAAACAACTGGACAGAGTATCAAAAGAATGGCCACATTGTCTTAAAATCCTGGCAGCCACTGCCCTCCTGATCGAAGAAGGAAAGCTCAGGTTTATGGGCTATGAGCCAGGTTCAAAAAGGTATCACTTTAGCAATGGGAGCGAAAGAATATTGCTTTCCAGGTCTGCTAGTTTTGCACAGCAAAATTGGAACATAATTATTGCAAATTTTGGGAATGATTCACTTAGTGACAGTGACTCACTTAGTGATGGTATCAGCATTCAGAGAGGAGAAACTGAAATAGCTGAACAAGATATGAAGCAACAAAGAATTGACACACAGGAGCAGTCAATGCCATGCAAGTCAGAGCAATGGAACAAAGGGATTCCACCTGACAGGTATTCTGCTAGTAAAGTTAAAGTGTGTAATGTGTGTTATGAACCAAGAAACTATAAAGAAGTATTGGCATTACCTGAGATTGAACATGACTGTATGCAGGTAATAGAAAACCAATTCTCATGTCGACCTGATTTTACTGATGTGCCACTGAAAACAGCAGACTATAATTGGTTTACCGATGGGTCAAGTTTCATCGCACAGGAGAGCGATATGCAGGCTATGCAATAGTCTCACTGGACAAGGTCATAGAAAGTGGGCCGCTCTCAAAAAGTACAAGTGCTCAGGCAGCAGAACTTTGGGCTTTGATACGCACCCTAGAACTAGCACGAGATAAGACTATAAACATTTGGACTGATTCTAAATATGCATTCCTCACATTGCATGTACATGCTGCTGTTTATAAAAAAAAGAGGGTTGTTAACAGCAGCTGGAAAAGAAATCCAACACCCTCTTCTAATTGAAAGACTCATAGCAGCGGTACAAGGACCAAAGAGAGTAGCTGTCATGCATCAGAAGGGCCAGGATGAAGTCGCCCGAGGAAACAGGGCCGCCGATCGAGAAGCAAGATTATCAGCTACCCGAGATAATGACATTTATCCTGCTATGACAGCCTGTGTAGCATTAGAAATGCCAAAAGAATTGAATCCTAGATATTCTCAACCTAAGGAACTACAAGCAACTGCAGATTTGAATGAACATAAACAGGGAGAATGGTATGTACTCCCAGATGAAAGGATTTCTGTGGAAAACCTGGCCTGGCCAGTAGTAAAAGATGCTCATCCAACAACTCACATGGGCAAGAGTGCCCTAGGAGAAATCAAAAGAAATTAAAAGAAGATAATGCCTTTACTCATTATGTGTACATGCAACTGAAAGATGTAACACTTGTGCTCAGGTTAATCCAAAACAGGGACCTACTCTCCCGCCAAGAAGTCAACCCATGGGATATTATCCTATGGATTCATTAGTTGTTGATTTCACAGACATGCCCAAATGTGGACTATATAAAGCAATGTTAGTCTTTGTGAGCAACTATACCGGGTGGCCTAAATGTTTCCCTACCAGGACAAAGCAGGCACGTGAGGTGTCTAGAATCTCACTTAAAGACTTTATTCCCCAATATGGAATACCCTCATTTATATTATCAGACAATGGTCCAGAATTTGTACATCAAGTAACTCAGACACTGGCTAAATCTTTAGGGACACAATGGAGATCAATGAAAAGGTGTGCTAATTAGGCTATCTCCTTTTGAAATGATGTTTTGGGAGACCCTAGTTATTAGTAATAACTTGAAAAATCCTATATGGGACTTAGGTCAGATAGTCAAATGGTGGGAGAATTGAACAAGCAAATTCAAGCCATCCAACAGTAATGTGTATTCCTAACCCCACCTTTTCTGACTACCCCTAGTTATAATATCCAAGTAGGAGACAAAGTTTGGGTAAAACATTGGAAAGGGAAAAACTTGAAAGGACCGTATACTGTGGTCATGTGTTCTCCCCCCTTTACAGTAAAAGCTAATGAGCAGCTAATGAGTGTCGGGAAGCAAAGCCAGATGAAGCCCGTCCCTTGGTGATGCACTTAAAGAAACGCCTCTTATAGCTGTCCTACCGGCAACGGGCAGACACCATACGAGGCAGAAGAAGCCTTACTGGAGTCACTCCCGGAAGCTGACCCCTCTACGTACGGCTGAAGACTTGGACAAGGAAAAGTAACTTTTGACATATTGAGGGTAGTGTGTGTTGATTCCAGGAATGGTCGTTCAGTCATATGTACCGTGTTTCCCCGAAAATAAGACCTGTCCCGAAACTAAGCCCCACAGGGCTTTTCGGGACATGCGTTGAAGTAAGGCCCGCCCCGATAATAAGCCCCCCCAACTACTTCCGGGGGAAA
Source organism: Diadophis punctatus similis (assembly GCA_023053685.1). Taxonomy (NCBI): domain Eukaryota; kingdom Metazoa; phylum Chordata; class Lepidosauria; order Squamata; family Dipsadidae; genus Diadophis; species Diadophis punctatus. Next base: position 223,336,054 of record JALIGW010000001.1, on the reverse strand, counting down.
GGGGGGGCATGCCGGGAGCCGCTCTTTTTGCGGTGGCACACTCTCTCTCTCTCCCGGCCAAAATAGTGGCATTGGAATCCCCTGCAAACAGCCACCGGTTCCTCGCCTGAGCACGGCTAGAAGCCAAACTTCCAACCGGGCTCAGCAGCAGAAGCAGCCGTGCACACGCTTGTCTTTTCTAACACGCCCCCTCTCTCTTGGCAGAGGGGCTGTCTCCTGTCTCTGAGGCCGGTCGGGTACAGTGAGCCCACAAGTGCAGGGCTTGAGCAGCAGACGGGCACATCCAGCCTGTCCCTGTCACCGCCCGTTCGGATCTGCCTTCCGCCGCCTCCCTCGCTTGCTCACCCGCCTCCCTCGCTCACCCGCCGCCTCCCTCGCTCACCTGCCTTCTGCCGCCGCCTCCTTCGCTCACCCACCTGCCCGCCCGTTCGGATCTGCCTTCCGCCGCCTCCCTCGCTTGCTCACCCGCCTCCCTCACTCACCCGTCACCTCCCTCGCTCACCTGCCTTCTGCCGCCGCCTCCTTCGCTCACCCACCTGCCCGCCCGTTCGGATCTGCCTTCCGCCGCCTCCCTAGCTTGCTCACCCGCCTCCCTTGCTCACCCGCCGCCTCCCTTGCTCACCTGCCTTCTGCCGCCGCCTCCTTCGCTCACCCACCTGCCCGCCCGTTCGGATCTGCCTTCCGCCGCCTCCCTCGCTTGCTCACCCGCCTCCCTCACTCACCCGCCGCCTCCCTCGCTCACCCACCTGCCCGTCCGTTCGGATCTGCCTTCCGCCGCTGCCTCGCTTGCTCACCGGCACAGGCTGCCCCACCCCCACCCGAAACCCCCAAACTCCGCCCCACCATGAGACACGCCACTTACTGGAGTTTGACAGCTCCGCGGTGTCTCGGCTATTCTGTTTAGGAAAAAACCTTGTATACTACAGAAACTCTTCTCGCGAGGCGAGCAATTAACAACTTCTCGCAGCAAGAAGAGTTTCTGCACTATGCAAGTTTTTTTTCCTAAACAGAATAGCAGGGGTCACGGGGCTGCCAAACTCCGGGCGTGTGCCAAAAGGCTCGGCTAATCCAAGCGAGGGAGGCGGCGGCAGAAGGCAGGTGAGCGAAGGAGCCGGCGGGTGAGCGAGGGAGGCGGGTGACCAAGCGAGGGAGGCGGCGGAAGGCAGATCCGAACGGGCGGGCAGGTGGGTGAGCAAAGGAGGCAGCGGGTGAGCGAGGGAGGCGGGTGAGCAAGCGAGGGAGGCGGCGGAAGGCAGATCCGAACGGGCGGGCAGGTGGGTGAGCGAAGGAGGTGGCGGGTGAGCGAGGGAGGCGGGTGAGCAAGCAAGGGAGGCAGCGGAAGGCAGATCCGAACGGGCAGGCAGGTGGGTGAGCGAAGGAGGCGGCGGGTGAGCGAGGGAGGCGGGTGAGCAAGCGAGGGAGGCGGCGGAAGGCAGATCCGAACGGGCGGGCAGGTGGGTGAGCGAGGGAGGCGGCGGCAGATCCCAGCCAAGCGGGCCATCTGATCACCACCGGCGGGGGTCGCTTCTCTGCAGACCCTCTGGGGGGCTCTTGCGGGGCTGTGCGGTGCCTCTTTATGCAGGCCAGAGGATTTGGAGAGCTCGTCCCTTCTGGGATCTTGGGGATCCGGCCTCTTGGTGATGCAGGGGAGGACCAAGGTGCAGAGCCCCGCGTCTCTGCCCGGCTAAGCCGGACTCAGCATTGCCTGCCCTGGCTTTGCCTTCCACCCGCCGCCCGCTTTCCCTAAGGTAAGCCTGCTGCCCCTTCTGCTCTGCCTTCCACCGCTACATCGGTTGCTCGCTCACCGCCCCGCCCCGCCCCATCCTTCGCCCCAAAGCTCCAAACTCCGCCCAACCGCAAAACGCACCACTTACTGGAGTTTGACAGCTCTGGGGTTTCCCTCGGCTAGGGAAAAAAATCTTGTATAGTGCAGAAACTCTTCTCGCTTCGAGAATTTGCTAATTCTCGCGAGAAGAGTTTCTGCACTATGCAAGATTTTTTTCCCCCTAAACAGATTAGCCGAGAGACCACGGAGCTGCCGAACTTCAGTAAGTGGTGCGTCGCGGCCTGCCTGCACCCCAAAAATAATAAGCCATCCCCCGAAATAAGGCCAGGGGCATTTTGGGGGGGTCAAAAAAATATAAGCCCCTGTCTTATTTTCGGGGAAACACGGTAGGCATAGGGGTAATAGCTTTGGCCATAATAAGTCTGATCGTCCTGATTATAATCTGGTGTGTAGATCACTTATTTTTCTGGAAATACTCTCAACCCGAACAGTAAGATATTGACTGTGACAGTAAACTGTGTAACTCTGCTAGGGATACTGTTGCTTGAGGAATTCGGGGGTTGGGTCCTCTATAGTGTATTAGTAATTTTGGGACTGTGGATGGTGTACTTAGCCAATAAGACTTGGTTTTGTGGAACACCCAAAATTGACTTTGACCCTTCCCTAACCTCACCTAGTCCCATCTTGACTGCTTTTGATAAGGCTGTGTAAATTTTAATTGGATAAGTTTCTTTGTATGTCAGATATGGGGTTTCTATGGCTTGGGTAATTAATTGCCAGTAGCCTGCTGATTGACAAGCCTGGGAATGGCCATTTGACTCTTCCTACTCCTAAGGAGGGCCCAGGGGATGCTGAAGATCCCAGAGAACAAAAGAGTACATGGGAATGATGTGTGGTTTTCATGGCTACCAGGAGCTGCCTGGGTCAAACAAATATTGTTCCACTTGTTATGTGGAGTAGCAGGTCTCGCTTTCATTCCTTGTATAATACCCCTGGTCAGACAACTAGCCATGAAAACAGCAAAAGAAATAACTGCTGAGAAAGAATTAGTAATGATGGAAAGACTCTTAGAAAACGAAGAGGCCCTAGATCAGTGATGGCGAACCTTTTTTGGTTCGCGTGCCAAAAAGGGGGGGGGATGTGTGGGATCATGTGTGTGCGTGCCCACACCCATAATTCCATGCACCCCCATGCATGCGCGTATGACCCCCCCCACTCCCAGCATGCAATGGCACGCCCATTTTTTGCTCTCTCCAGGCTTCTAGGAGCCTGGGGAGGGCGAAAACGGCCTTCCACACCCCCTCTGGAGGCTGGAAACAGCCTGTTTCCTGACTCCCAGTGGGCCCAGAAGGCCCGAAAATCAGCCGGCCGGTGCGCACATGCGCGCCGGACCTGAGCTCACGTGCCCACTGATATGGCTCCGCGTGCCACTTGTGGCACCCGTGCCATAGGTTTGCCATCACGGCCCTAGATCCACAAAGTCAATTTATAGATCCAGATAGTGGTTATACTAATCTGCAAACTGATGAGAAGGATGAGATTTGAAAATAACCCTTTTTAATTTTTTGCCTTTCTGTATCTGGTTGCTATTCTAAATATATTAACGTTGTTTTATGTTATAAGAATCTGCAATTGTCCAAAGGTGTGACTCCATTGTTCCTATTAAAATAGAGTCACAAAGGGGGGAATGAGGCAGGACATTAAATGAAACAAGTTATTAAATAAAACTATTGGCCATAATTAGGATGGGCTGGATGGTCTCTGCTGAATCCCTTCTCTTAGCTTTCGGACATTATAAAGCATCTCTGTAGACTTTAAGAGGAAACAGCAGATGTCCGACCACAGGCTTCACGCTCCGGCCAAGCGTAGCCTTAAGACTTAAAAATAAGTTAACTGTAGGAAACTAGTCGTGCTTTGCAAGGAAACCTGTGAGCCCTTGTCCAGAAGGGAAAAACCCTGAAGGGGCAAACAAGATATCCTCAGCTTATTTTTAACATATATTTTAACTAGCTTCTAACATAAGCAACAGGTGCTTGTAACCAATCATATTATGCTTCTTTGTTCTGTAACTCTGTAAAGAGGTATAAAAGAACTTGCATGTCTGGAGCAGGGTGTTCAGAATTTGCTTTTTGCCATATTGCTCTGAACCTTTGCGCAAATAAAACAAGACTTCTTTTGACTCCTGGGGTGTGAGTAGTCCACTCATTTCCTGCAACAGTACAAACTGTGCATTATCTAAGAATTTAGCTAACAAGTTTTAAGAATACATTTTAAAATATAAATGAGAAGAAAGAAATCTGATTCTTTTTTTTTGAACCAATTTAATTAATTTAGGATTTGAAATCTGATTCTTATATGTATAGACAGATTCATTAGAGGACAAATATTTTCTGGGGTCTCACTGAAGTTCTCTTTTGTGGAAACACTTGATTTCCCACTATATTAAGTGTGTCAGGTAATCAACTCAAATATTTGAAAGGAAAATGTGTAGATCTTAATATCAGGGATTGTTTCCTAAGAGATCTTGTACATATTGTTCCTCTGCCCTTCTCACCCTTCCTCTTGCAGTTCAAAAAATGCAAGCTTTAAAACCTTTTGAAGGCTCAGTAAAAAAACAAGAGTGCACTTGTCCAGAAATCCCCATGATAGAAATCCAATATTATCTGCTACATCATCCTGGTTTTCTAGCATCCAAGCTAGGGCCACTGCGTGACTTGTCAGACTCTGATGAAAACCTTCTTGCTTCTCACTCTGTTTATGCTCTTTCTCCTATTCCAGAGCTGAAGAGCTTAGCACAATGTGGGGGTGACAAGATTGTTCTCCAGGACCAAGCAGGGATACCTGGAATTCCAGGTGTGCCAGGAACCAATGGACTTCCTGGAGCCAAGGGTGAGCCAGGACCTCAGGGCCCCCCAGGTAAGTTGATGCCTATTTCTGTTGATGATTGGTGTCAAGGAGATCTAGCAGCTTATTTGCTCTGTTACTAGGAATCTCATAGCCTGGACAGTCTAGAAGAAAGGGTGTTGGAGAAAGCATCACCAAGGTTACTTGGCAGAGGGATGGAAACCATGCCCTGCCCCTCAAATTCCAGCTAGGAAGGGAGGGTGCTGTACTAGGAAGGTTGCATTTCAGGTCAGGAAGAGGATTTTTAAAATGCTGATGACTGTAAAGTAGTAGCAGTTGGGAATGCCTCTGTAGTTGGAACTTCCAGTTCTTTTTTAGGGAGGATGGATTTTATCATTTTGTTAAAAGAACTATTCTTATGCCCACCAGTTTTCTTCCTTTCTAGAGATCAGTCAGTTCTTTCCTAGCAAGGTGTTATGGTCTTCGCAGTGCTTGAGAAAGATGAGGAAAACCTGAAAAACAATGCAAATTCAGAACAGTGATACATTCTTCCATTATGTGGAAAGTGTATAGGTAGCTCTCCTGTTTATCAAAGGGTTGTTGCCCCCTTATTGCAAACTGAGAGATAGAAGCCTCTGTGATGACCATGCTTTTTACCAAGACAAGATTTAGAAAGCTCTTGGTATATTCCAGGTGCTTTTTTAATACAGTGGTTCCCAAACATTTTCAGTCCACCGCCACCTTGGTGCTACAAACTCATCGTCACCGCCCCCCACTCCCACCCCCACCAGGTGGCCATGGCTTGGTGACCGGGTGGGCATAGCCAACTTCTAAAATGTGGTGAAGCTCACTTAACAACCCTCTTGCTTAGCAACCAAAATTTTGGCCTCAATTGTGGTCATAAGTCTTTCTTTCTTTCTTTCTTTCTCTTTCTTTCTTTCTTTCTTTCTTTCTTTCTTGCCTCCCTTCCCTTCCTCCTTTTTCTGTCTTCCTTCCTTCCTTTCTTCCTTCCTACCATCTTTCTTTCTGTCTTTCTTCCTTCCTACCATCTTTCTTTCTGTCTTTCTTCCTTCCTACCATCTTTCTTTCTGTCTGTCTGTCTTCCTTCCTACCATCTTTCTTTCTTTCTTTCTTCCTTCCTTCCTACCATCTTCCTTTCTTTCTGTCTGTCTGTCTTTTTTCTTTCCTACCATCTTTCTTTCTTTCTGTGCCTTTGTTCCTTCCTACCATCTTTCTTTCCTTTCTTTGTCTGTCTTTCTTCCTTCCTACCATCTTTTCCCTTCTGTCTGTCTTTCTTCCTTCCTACCATCTTTTTCTGTGTCTTCCTTCCTTCCTACCATCTTTCTTTCTTCCCTCCCTTCCCCCCTTCTTTCTTTGTCTTCTTTCCTTCCTACCATTTTTCTTTCCTTTTTCTTTCTTTCTGTCTGTCTTCCAAAAAGTACCAATTACACAGAAATTGCAATTGAAGTGAGGAAAAAACCTAACCATTACCTGGAATGGAAAAAAAATTAAACTGGAGGTGTGAAAAGAAGACTGTTGTCTTAACTGACTGAGAGAATGCAAGCTTCACTTTTTCACAGTAATAGCATGGAAAGGTGGTCCTCAGGTTCTGACAGCAATTGGGATCAGAATTTCCATTGCTAAGCGATGCGATTGTAAAGCATGATGTTACAAAAGGACAATTCTCTCTCCCACCCATCTCCTCTACAACGAAAAAACTAGGGTGCGACCAGTAGTGGGTTCCTACCGGTGCGCTCTTGGCTATCCGTCGCCGCCGAGCCGAAGAAGCTGGCGGCGTTCGCGGCGCGGGGCTTCCCCCGCCCGCTTTCCCGGGATGCCGGGATGCCGCCATTTGCGTTCTTCTGCCCTCTGCGCAAGCAGCGCTTGCGCAGAGGGCAGAAGAATGCAAATGGCGGTGTCCCAGCATCCCGGGAAAGCGGGCGGGGGAAGCCCCGCACCGCGAACGCCGCCAGCTTCTTCGGCTCGGCGGCGACGGATAGCCAAGAGCGCACCGGTAGGAACCCACTACTGGGTGCGACTCTTCTGAGCCTCTTGCCCTGCCCACTTTCAAACTGCAGGCTATGCAGTCCCTTGTTAACATCTCTTCACCTATTGTCCCACGATCTTTCTCACATACCATTACAAGAGATTTTTTATTTTTTATTTGACCTGTTTTTATGGCAAGACTGGCTAGGCATACGTTCCTCTTTGACAAAAGCCTAATAGATATTGATCTACTTTCTGGATATTAATCTACTTTCTAACCTTTCTTTTACTCTGTATATTTTTAAAAACAATTTAGTCTATACTCATACTTGTCTAGGTGTAAAATACATTTATAATCGATAAGAACATATGAAAATTCCAGAAGAGATTAATGAACAGCTCTTAAATTACATACAATCAACTTGCAAGCTAATTGGGGTATTGTCAGTCTTTGTCAGGGAGTATTTATCCAAGAAGGAAAATTGTAAAAGCTGACCTATTTGTTTACCTGAAGTGCAGCTCACTCATGTTTCTTCTCTCCCTCTGATAACCGAGGTTAAAGATCCACATTGTTCCATAGAAAATGCTCAAGGAAGGACAAAGGGTGGGGAAAATAATGCAATGCAGGGATTTCTGTTATTTCTAGAGCTCCATCCCTAATCTGCAAATATCCGGAATGGTGCCAAGATTTGTGAAAGCAGGTGTTGCAAGAGAAGACTTTCAACATAGTTTTCTCCTGTACTTTTGCAAGGAAATTCTATTATTTCCTCATTTATCTGTTTACAGAACTAATAGGCATTGCTATAAATACAAGAACGCCTAATCCCTCAGCCCAGTCCAAAGACATATTTAAAGGACAGCAAATTAGGTTCCCAGTGGCAAGATGACAACTTGGATTGGTTTTTGCTTCCTATTCCTGATTGTTCTGTCTGCAGAGAGGGGACTATCCACACAGGAGGAGACGGAAACCAGCTGCTGTGCACGTAAGTCTCAATTGGTTCTTTCTGGGGTGAGCCAGTTGATTAAGATAGATTGCTCTAGAGAGCTACCCCCACAATTGTAGGGCACTTCATCATCGGAGGGTAGTGAACTCCATCTCTCCTCTCCGAGGTGGCGCAGGGGTTAGAGTGCAACACTGCAGACTACTTCAGCTGACTGCTAGCTGCAGTTCAGCTGTTCAAATCTCACCGGCTCAAGGTTGACTCAGCCTTCCATCCTTCTGAGGTCGGTAAAATGAGGACCCAGATTGTTGGGGGCAATATGCTGAACTCTGTAAACTGCTTAGAGAGGGCTGTAAAGCAGTATGAAGCACTAAATGCTATTGCTATAAGTGCTATTTCACCTTCCAGCCCCTGAGACTTCCGTTTGGCACCTTTGCCATACCTCCAGGCTATGGTTAATTTTCCCCCCTCATTGTGAAACCCAGACACAACAATGTGTGGAAGGCATTGTCTCATAGCCATTTCCTGCTTGGTTATTGTCCAGAGGGAGGAATGGATGTTCAAGGAGTAAAGTTGTCAGACCCACAGAAGGAGCTTTAGTGAAATTACAGCCATTCTAGGAAATGCTTTAATGGATGGGGAAAGAAATGGACCAGTGGAGTTTGTCTTTGGTCAAAAAGTGTGTAAGGTAATCAACTAAAATATTTGAAAGGAAAATGTGTACTGTTTATGCTCTTTCTTCTATTCCAGAGCTGAAGAGCTTAGCACAATGTGGGGGTGACAAGATTGTTCTCCAGGGCCAGGCAGGGATACCTGGAATTCCAGGTGTGCCAGGAACCAATGGACTTCCTGGAGCCAAGGGTGAGCCAGGACCTCAGGGGCCCCCAGGTAAGTTGATGCTTATTTCTGTTGATGATTGGTGTCAAGGAGATCTAGCAGCTTATTTGCTCTGTTACTAGGAATCTCATAGCCTGGACAGTCTAGAAGAAAGGGTGTTGGAGAAAGCATCACCAAGGTTACTTGGCAGAGGGGTGGAAATCATGCCCTGCCCCTCAAATTCCAGCTAGGAAGGGAGGGTGCTGTACTAGGAAGGTTGCATTTCAGGTCAGGAAGAGGATTTTTAAAATGCTGATGACTGCACAGTAGTAGCAGTTGGGAATGCCTCCGTAGTTGGAACTTCCAGTTCTTTTTTAGGGAGGATGGATTGTATCATTTTGTTAAAAGAACTATTGTTACGCCCACCAGCTTTCTTCCTTTCCAGGGATCAGTCAGTTCTTTCCTAGCAAGGTGTTATGGTCTTCGCAGTGCTTGAGAAAGATGAGGAAAACCTGAAAAACAATGAAAGTTCAGAATAGTTATACCTTCTTCCATTATGTGGAAAGTGTATAGGTAGCTCTCCTGTTTATCAAAGGGTTGTTGCCCCCTTATTGCAAACTGAGAGATGGAAGCCTCTGTGACGACCCTGCTTTTTTCCAAGACAAGATCTTGGTATATTCCAGGTGTTCTTTTAATATGTTCTTTTGTTCTGTTCTGCTTAGGTGGAAAGGGCTCTGCTGGGATACCTGGAAAAGCTGGACCAAAGGGAGACAAAGGAGACAATGGTAATGTATCTCCAGAGATCCATTTTTTAATGAGGGAGATATATGGAAATCCCAACCCTCTTGGCCTCCAAACAAATATTTTTACTCAAGATTCTACTTTGGTGATCACTCTGCAGGATGAGTTCTTTGCAGGTGTATTTTCTACATGTCTATTCCTCTATGCAAGAAATAGATAACAAACTTGCATAAAAAGATGTGTTATTATACAGATAGTCCTCGACGCATGACCACAATTGAGACCAAAATTTCCATTGCTAAGACAGTTGTTAAATACGTTTTGCCCTATTTTATGACCTTTCTTGTTAAGTGAATCGTTGCAGTTGTTATAAGTTAGTAAGATGATTGTTAAGTAAATCTGGCTTCCCCAGTGGCTTTGATTGTTGGAAAGTTGCCAAGGTGATCACAAGGCTCTGGGACACTGCAACCATTATAAATATGAGCCAGTTCCCAAGCTTCTGAATTTTGATCATGTGACTACAAATATGCTGCAACAGTTGTCATAAGTCATAAATCACTTTTTTCAGTGCCGTTGTAACTCCGAATGGTCATTAAATGAATGGTTGTAAGTTGAGGAGAAACTGTGAAATCTTCATATTTCCTTTTACTTGGAGCCCTGAGTCTGTTCAGCTCAAAAGCAGTTTTTTTTTCTTTCTTTCCACAGGGGAACCTTGTCGCTTAGAAGGCTGTCAGCAGGAAGGTATGTCTAAGCGTTCTCCCCTTGCTTATCCAGTCACTTCAAACTTCCCCAGATAATTGGCACAAATGCCATCAGCTTGATTTTATCTTCGTTTTGATCTCCCTTTGTTTGACTTTTATCACTCAGGGTAATAAATGCAAAACTGCCTGAACAGGTTAGAACGGATGTTTGGAATAGTATAAATTCTCTGAACACGGTTTAAGGATCATCGTGATGCATTTCATCTGCACATATCAGCTTTCCCCAACCTGTGTCTTCTAAGAATGGTGGACTCTACATCCCATAATCCCCCTCCCCGATAATTAATGGCTCTAGTTTGGGGAAAGCTGCTATATATTCAAATACTGTATGTCTTATTCAGGTCTTGAAGGATCTATATATACCTACCGTATATCCTGCCCAGAGTCGTTGGATATGAGATGGACGACATATAAATTTTATAAATAAATAAGTAAATAGATATTTTCTTTAATTTTTAAAATATTATTGCATACCAACGTGTATCCGTTCTCCTACAATAGGCATTATGGTGATTTCACTGGAGAAGTTCTTGCATAGAAACCTGTAATTGTCCCATCACATATATTTTCAGAACAGAGAGAATCTGAACTGATCCACACATTTCCCCCCACCCCACCCCGATTCTTCTCTCAGAGGGAAGAGCCAGAAACTGCAAGGAGCTCCATGAACAAGGAGAGACCCTCACTGGCTGGTACACCATCTATCCAATCACAGGGAAAGTGATGGTGGTTTTCTGTGACATGGAAGTAGATGGAGGGGGCTGGTTGGTAAGTAAGAGATCTTAGAGATGTTTGCTTCCAACATAATGAAAGCAGGAAAACTTCTTTTCATTCATTAGTAATATTCAAAGGCTAACTCAGCTTTTTCCAACCTGGCTCCCTCCGGATCTGTTGGGGTGACAGTATCTAGGATTCCCAGCTGTTGTCTGCTGGCTGAGAATTTCAAGAGTTGCTGTCCAGCATACCTGGAAGGGGCCAGGTTAGAGAACCTATGTACAGAACGATTACAGAATAGCAGAGTTTGAAAGGACTTTGGAGGGCTTCTAATCCAAGCGCCTGCTCAAGCAGGAGGCCCTATGCCATTCCAAACAAAAGGCTGTCCAGTCTCTTCTTAAAAATCTCTGGTGATGGAGCACCCACAACTTTCTGGAAGCAAGCTGTTCCACTGATTAATTGTTCTCACTGACAGGAAATTTCTCCTTAGTTCTAGGTGGGATCTCTCTTTAATAAGTTTCCATCTGTTACTTCTTGTCTTGCTCTCAGGTGCTTTGGAGGAAATTATAGAAATCTCCCTTCTACCTGCCTGAAGCAGAGTTCAGGAGACCTTGGGTTGCCCCTTCCTCAGCATCCATCCCCACAAACTTTGCAAAGAAGAGAAGGCAATCCTTATTCTAGAGAAAAATTGGCAATCCTATGCCACCTCAGTTTTTCCTGATTCCTTTCTTTTGGTCCAGATGGGAGGGCAGGCAAAGGTGGCCTTCCATACTGCATTTTAGGTACAGACAACATGGGTAGTAGTGCTTCCAAACAACTTTTGAATTATGCAGTCACCCTGCCACAATGCTTTACTTTTAAAGCAGTAGCCTACTAAGAACTTACTAAGCCAGTATGAGAGACCCAAGTGGAAATGGTATAATATTAAGAAAGCAGATTCTCTCTCTCAACCAGGTCTTCCAGAGGCGCCAGGATGGCTCTGTCGATTTCTACCGTAACTGGGAATCATACAAGAAAGGATTTGGGAGGCAAGGATCAGAATTCTGGTTGGGCAATGACAAGATCCATCTTCTCACCAGTTCTGGTAAGTCCAAAATCTCCTCTTCTACCTGAGGCTCAGTTTGATCAATTTAATGCTTTTACACGGATAATGCTCATCACTATCAGAATTAATTTATAAGGAAAGATGAATATCGATCCTTTCAGATTCTGTCTCTAATATTACCATAGACTTTCTTTTTATCACAGGATCACATTTATGCATAAAAGAATTCTATTGTGAGCAGAGGAGTCAAGTACTCTTCTCGTGAAATACCTCAGACCCGCTCAATTGTATTAATATCCGATATACAGTGTGGATTCCAGGCAGATGAGCTGTATTCGAGAATTGGTCTAGCAAAGGTTTTGTATGCCCTAGTTTGCAGTACAGTGTTACCGGAGAAGAAGCTTCGCAAAATTAGGTTAACCACTCTTAATGCCTTTTTGGCTATGCTGTTTCAGTAGGCTCTGGGGCTTAGGTAATTTGAGATGAGTACTCCTTGATCCTTGACAGAGTGAGGGTCATCTACGAGGTTGTATCTGCTTGTATTTTGTGTTCTGATTTTTTTTGCCAGTGGGTAAGACATAGCATTTGTTGGTTGAGATTTGGAGTTGCCAATTGTTCGACCATTCTGACACAGTCAAGGTCACTTTGTAGGTCAGCAGTATTGACGGTGGTGTTAAATAGTTTTATGTTGTCAGCAAAGAGGACGCAGCTGCTTATAATATGATTGCAAAGGTCATTTATGTACAGTAAAGTAGAAAGAGTGTGGGTCCTAAAACGCTGCCTTGGGAGACACCGCTGTTAACTGGTGCAGGGTTAGATAAAGCATTTCCTATTTTGGCTACTTGTTGTCTGTTTGACAGGAACACGGCTATCTACTTGCAGGGATCCGGAAATGCCATAAGAGCTTAGTTTTAACAGTAGTTTGTCATGTAATACTGAATCAAAGGCTTTGCAGAAGTCTATATAAATTGTGTCTATTGCTTTATCCTGGTCGAGTTTTGTGGTCCAAATGTTTCTGCAGTGTAGAAGTTGCAGATTACAAGACAATTTTTTCCTGAAACCAAACTGCTTGTTAAGACCTATTTTTTTAAGACTTACCTTCCATTTCCTTCCATAAAGATTAATGGTACATTCCAATTTCATAAATGAAATCTGAGGAAAATAAACTTTTTTCTATAATTTGCAAATTTTCTCAGAGCTTTATGTAGCATGATTCCCCAAGACAGTTGATAACTAATATCAGGAATAAAATGTTTAAAAATAGGAAAAAGGAGAAAGTTGCTTTCTTTCTCATGAGGGCCCATCATTGTCTCTTATATATATTCCATATATGAAAATATTAGCCAGATTTTATATACCGTATTTTTTGGAGTATAAGACGCACCTTTTTACCCCCCAAAAGAGGGTGAAAACTTGGGTGTGTCTTATACACCGAATGCAGCCCCACCCACCCGGCCACCCCCACCCTTTGGCCTCTGTCTTCCAGCAATTTACATGCTTGCAGGAAAGAGGGAACAGCCTGTAAAGCCAAGCAAGTCAGTAGCAGTTTCCCGAGGAACAGCTGATAAGGTTTGCCACGTGGGAAAATGAAAGTGAAACTAACTACAAAGATAGCTGGGAGAGACACGCAGATTTTTATTTTTTGCTGAACTGGATGGAAGGGGGTAAGTAAATAACTATAAATGTCTGTAGAATGTTCAAATTATTAGACTTATTTTTTAAAGACTGCTTTATTAATGTTCTAGAGCCAGGGGTCTCCAACCTTGGCAACTTTAAGACTTGTGGACTTCAACTCCCAGAATTCAACAGCCAGCTTTGTTAGCTTTGCAGGCTGTGGAATTCTGGGAGTTGAAGTCCACAAGTCTTAAAGTTGCCAAGGTTGGAGATCCCTGTAAATCTAGACAACTTAACAAAATAAAGAAGCTTTTTAAAATAAATGCTTGCTCTGAAGAGGCCCAGTGCTATTGTATCTTCTTTTAAATAATAGAGAATAATGTATACTTCCAGAAATTTTAATTAATTTTAACAGCTCTGTACAAGTATAGTATGAAATATAACAGTGTCCTGTTTAGTATTAGAGTTTAGTTACCTTGGAGTAGATCTATTTAAATAATTGGGAAGAGTTAGTGTGACTACATTTAAGAAAACTTTCTGCCATAATGTACATTTCTCCAATTCTTTGCTATTTCTATGGGTCAGGCACACATGCACAGAAATACACAGCAAACAGTGTATATCATCTGTGCTGTTTGCTGTTTGCTGTTTGGCAAATTGTTTGGAGGCAGAGGCCTTTTTCCCTTGTTTTCCTCCCCCAAAACTAAGGTGCGTCTTATACTCTGAAAAATACGGTATATATATGTGTGTGTGTATGCATACAAAACTGGCTAATATATTCATATATGGAATATATATATATATAAGAGACAATGATAGGATATATATATACTCTGTGTGTGTGTGTGTGTGTGTGTGTGTGTATGTATGTAATGGTATGTGTATATATATGTGTGTGTGTGTGTGTGTGTGTGTGTGTGTTTTTAGGATTTTTTGCTGATAAATGAAAATAAAGGGATTTAATTTACTCATATATGGAACCAGAACACCCAGCAGCAATCTGTATCCATCCTCACTGCCTTACTCACCATATATAGGTAGACAATTATAAAAATATTGACTTAGTGAAACAAAGGAAAAAGTGGCAATGCATGGATCACTTTCTGGCTAATTGTGCAAATTACCAGACAAAGTTTGTGACTTTCTGACAGTGGTTTCATTTTCCTGGGCCAACTCCAGTGCTCCTGTAATTCTGTTCCTCCATGTTGTTAGTTATCATTGCTTTTCGATGGACATGGCTCACAATTACATCATCATCTTCGCTGATGATTTAAAACTATTCAACACCACCGACAATGCTGCTACCCTACAAAAAGACCTTGACTATCTGTCAGAATGATCAAACAATTAGCAACTCCAAATCTCAACTAACAAATGCTCTGTCTTACACATTGGCAAAAAAAAATCAGAACACAAAATTTAATCTGGGCGGATACGACCTCGTAGATTTTAGATTTATTATTAGAGTTGGAAGGGACCTTGTAGGTCATCTAGTCTAACCCCCTGCTCAAGCAGGAGTTCCTACACCATTTGAGACAGATGGCAGTCCAGTCTCGATGACCCTCACTCTGTCAAGGACCTTGGAGTACTCATCTCAAATGATCTAAGTGCCAGAGCTCACTGTAACAGCATTGCAAAAAAGGCATTAAAAGTTGTTAATCTAATCTTGCGTAGCTTCTTCTCCAGTAATATTGAACTACAAACTAGGGTATACAAAACTTTTGCTAGACCAATTCTTGAATACAGCTCATCTGACTGGAACCCACACTACATATTGGACATTGATACAATTGAACGAGTCCAGAGATATTTCTCAAGAAGAGTCCTCCACTCCACGGCTCGCAACAGAATACCTTATGCCACCAGATTTGAAATTTTGGGCCTAGACAATTTAGAACCTCGCCGTCTTCGATCCGACCTATGCATAGTACATAAAATTATCTGCTACAATGTCCTACCTGTCAATGAATACTTCAGGTTCAACCACAATAATACATGAGCACACAATAGATACAAAGTTATGGTAAACCGCTCCAAACTCGATTGCAGAAAATACGACTTCAGTAACAGAGTTGTCAATGCCTGGAATGCACTATCTGACTCTGTGGTTTCTTCCCCAAACCCCCAAAACGTTAACCTTAAACTGTCTACTGTCGACCTCACCCCATTCCTAAGAGGTCTTTAAGGGACTGCATAAGCACACCAGTGTGCCTACCGTCCCTGTCCTAATGTTCCCTTTTATTCATATCCATTTCATGTATTCATAATTATGTTTTTATACAGTATCTATTATCTAATACATGCCTGATGAAATAAATAAATGAATAAACAAACAAACAAACAAACAAACAAATAAATTCCACTATGAGTCCATCGAAAAGCAATGATAACTTACCTTTTATGAATCTGTTGTGGCTTGCCCACATCCCGTGCAGCTGGTTGAGGATCCGGAGGACCTAGAGCCGCCCATGGCACGGCACTATCACCCTGTGTACCTGGCATCTGAGTCTGACAGCGATGAGGACTCAGTGCCAGAGGAGGAAGACCAGCCAGGGCCTTCTGCAGCTTCTCAGCTGGTGCAGAGTGAGTCCTCAGAGGAGGAGGAGCCTCTGCTGGATGCTAGGGCTCACAGAGCAGCCAGCAGATGGGATTGGCTTTACAGCTGGAGGTCTCCTCGCAGGTAAAGCTGAGGGCTAATGGGCCACGCCCTCAGGCTATTTAAGTCATGGAGCACGCCTGAATTGTTGCTGGAAGCAACACCTGTGTAATGCGAGCATTCAAGACGTCTTTGTTCCCGCTCTGAGTTTTGTATTTGGAAATATCATCTGAGTTGCTTTGGATTCTGGGAGTCCTGCCAACTCCAGTGAGTAACGAGATAAGAACTAGGTAATTGCCAGCTTTGCTTTGAACATTTGAACTCTGGCTGAAAAGCTCACGAAGATAATATTCACCCAGACTCTCGTGCTGTTTGTTTCTGGACTTTGAAAAAACACTGACTCTTTACTAAGAATATTTATTAGTAAAACTTCTTGATTTCCTTTGCAAACGGTTGTGTGCATGTCTTTTCTGGGGGTTCCCGTGCTGGGACACAACAGAATCATGGTGGCACTATGGTTATGTCCTTGTGGAATGAAACTCTACTAAAATGTTGCAATATGCTTCCCTTCAAGAATTTCTGCATCTCTATTATTCATTCTCTAATAACATCTACCCTTTGGTGTTCAGGAACACAGCAATTGCGAATTGATATGGAAGATTTCAATGGTTCCACAACCTTTGCAACATATTCCAGTTTCAGAATCGCAAATGAAAGTGAAAACTATAAGCTAAAGTTGGGCTCCTATTTGGATGGCAACATGGGTAAGTAATACAGAGGCTGTTTCTTCATTTGAGTACCTTGGTATAGATCATAAAACACAATTATCATAAGACAGTTAAAAATCGGCCATATACAGCAGGTGATTTTCTGAAGGCTTTTAGCCAAGTCACATGAGCCTCAGGGCACCATATGAATATAAAAAAACATTTCTTATGGTTTTTTCTTCTACTTCTATTCATAAGATATGTATTATTTTTGATAGTGAATTTTAGAATTACCAGTATAACTAATGGTGAAAAAAATGAATTATTTCGGTACCATTGCATGTAATGTTACTTTTGATGGATTTCTGTCATTCTTTAAACAAATTAAGTGTCCTTCTCTTGAAACAATTATGTCTGTGTTCACATGAAGCTATCAGAATATGCACACATAGTCCTCATTTAGCAATCATAATTGGGACCAGCAATTCAGTTGTTAAGTAAAGCAGTCTCTAAGTGAAACGATCACTGTGCTTATGACCTTATTTCAGCTTTCCTTTGCCTTAGAAGACCTGCAAAATCATAAATCTGGGCATTGGTCACAAAGTTACTTTTTCATCTCTATTGTAACTGTGAATGGTCGCTGTCTGAGACAATTGCTAAATGAAGACTAATTGTATTCCCTGTGTATTGCTGCCCTGACCTTTTATGAGCCGTGGTGTCACAGTGGTTAGAATGCAGCACTGCAGGCTAATTCTCCTGACTGCCGGCTGCCAGCAGTTCAGCAGTTCGATTCTAACCGGCTCAAGATTGAGTTAGCCTTACATCCTTCGGAGGCCAGTAAAATGAGGACCCAGATTTTTGGGGGTAATATGATGACTCTGTTAACCATTTAGAGAGGGCTGTAAAGCGGTATATAACTCTAAGTGCACTGTGAAGCGCATAGCTATTGCTATGACAGGAGATGCTCCAAATCAACAACTCCTTCCTTACTGTTAAGGTTGGCCTAAAGAACTAACCAACTTTATGCTATTGAACCCATTTTGACTCCTGGCAACCACGTGGACACGTCCCTGAAATTTTTTGGGAAAGATTTCAGAAGTGGCTTGCCTGTGCCTGCTTCCTGGGGTAGGGGGAGTGGGAGGGAGAGTGGGGGAACTGGCCCAAGGTCACCCAGCTGGATTTATGCCTAAGGTGTGACTAGGACTCATTTTCTTGGTTTCCAGCCTGGTGTCTTAAGCTCCATGCAAAAGTGGCTATCTGGCCTGAAACAGAAAAAGTTTATTTTCTGTTAAAAGATCGATCTATTCATATATCTATGAAAGGAGCTAAATTCGTTTTGTTCCACTTTGCCACCAGGAAGAAAAAGGATTGAATTTGGCCTTAGGGTTGCTTTTCTATTATTTTTGATATTTTATTTCATACTGTATTTTTTAAATGACTCTCTGCTAACTGTGCCATGTATGGTATATATTTGATTCTTTCTCATTTTTTTAAATCATTAATCATGAATAAATGAATAAATAAATAAGCTCCAGAACTGCCATCTAGAATTTTAAACATATATATTTTTTATATATAATATAATAATTTACATCTCTCTCATATAATAGTGTGTGGTGATCTTATTACATTGTTCTATGTCGGTTGGTTTTTAGTTAGGATATTATGAAGTCTAGATGTGTTTGTAAACCATGGTTTATAGCTTGGCCTGTGACATGATTCATCAGGGTTTATTTAATAAACCATGGTTAAGCAAACAATGGTATAAGGAATTCCTATCTGGAAATGATAAACTGAGTTTGGAATTACTGCATATAAGCTATGCATTCTATTATTTTTTTATTTCCTGCTGAATTCTCTGAAGCAGAGAATATGCATTTTTCACTGTTGTAGCACTGTGACTGAAAGCAACAATACAGTAAATCATTGACTTTCTCCTCTGATTATCTTCACTCAGGGGATTCTTTCTCAGGACATAAGGGCCTGGCATTCTCTACAAAAGACAAAGACAATGATACCTATGAACCCGCAAGTTGTGCTGTGAGTTACAAGGGAGGTTGGTGGTATGGTGCCTGCCACACTTCCAACCTGAATGGCCTGTATCACAAAGGGGAACATAAATCTTTTGCTGATGGCATCAATTGGCATGCTGGGAAGGGACACCATTATTCTTACAAATATGTGGACATGAAAATTAGACCTCAATAAGTGAAATATCAATATATTCGGAATTGTTCAACTGACTTGCTGAATGAATTTATTAGCACATGAATATCCTCCTGAATTCTGTTCCTGAAGAGAGAAGACTAAATAGTGGCTATCGGAACAATATATATTGCATATATATTTATAAATACCAATAAATTGAGGGGGTGCCTTCATTTGGGAATTAAAGGTATCTGAAAGGAAAAGGTTAGTTTGAGGATGGAGGATACCCAGCTGGCTCTTGCATGAGAATTCAGCATCTTCAATTTGGGATGTTATCCACTATTATCTTATGGGAGGCCACTAGCCGAATACATTTTGATTGAATGTCTAGATTCCTTACACTGTAAATGCAAAGCAGTTATTTGATAACTGTATCATCCTTGGGTGTATCAGGTATTCTAGAAAGACCTTAAAACATTGATACAACCTTTCAATTACATGAAATATTTAGTACTCTTACAAAGTGTTCCCATTCCTGAGGTTGTGGCACGAGGCTGCCTCATATCACCATAAAACTGAGAGCCAAAGAATTAATGGGCATTATTGATCCACTAGAGCTGATGAACTGATTGTGTGAGGCTTTGCAACCTGAGGATGTCACTTTGAATTAATTGGTCACTCTAGGAAAGGGAAAATATTGCATGGAACTGAACCGTGATAGTGTTTCTCCAAACACAAATATCACCCAAGAGAGATGCATTTTAATGGAAACAATTAAACCAACAATATGTGAACAGATTTTTCTTTCCTTTTGGAAGATTTAATTTTTCTGTATTGCAACTTGAAAAGAGGAACACTAAAGGAAATATCCATAATTCTTGAATATATGTAAGATACATGGATATTACTCTACTAAAAAGTATCAACCTGATTCTCACAGTCTGAAAAAAGTGAACAGTTTCCCCCCCCCCTTTACTGCTCTGTCCCCAAATATTTTTATGAAATCCTCACAAGCACACCAGTGAACCATGACAGGATCCTAGTGCAATTATTAGTACCATCACTTCAGCATTGCTTTGCATGGTGCAGGGAGGAGAGGGAGACTTTAAGAGGATGCTAAAACCAAATTCGCAGCAGTTCTAGCTGCTGTGACCAATTCAAAGCAATCTTGACACGAGTACAGATTCCCTGCCATTGGCACTATATTTTATTAAGGCACATCTACACATTGATATCACAGTAATGGGGAAGAGGATCAATTTATTTGTGAACCTAGAATGTACAGCTTATGATACATCATTTGAAAATAAATGGCTACTGAGAAATTCCTAATGTTTTAATTCTGTCGTTTCTTTGCTATACTACGTAGGAATGTCATGAAATCCTAATATTCATGTTTGGATCCCCTCATTCTGTATATTTTTGTGAACATTCTTCTCATGCATGTGTGTATCATCAAACCTACACAGCAACACCCTCTTAATTACCTTCCTGCCAGCCTGGGACTTGAAACTTCTTGCTGGATTCCCCACTGACTTTGGTTTTGGGAAGCTGGCAGGAAGTAGCTTGACTTTACAAATCAGTTAATGATGGAGCTGGGACTACAAGGATTGCTATTGTTAAGCAATGTGGTCAAGTTTTATGATATCACTCAGTGACATAGATTCTGGTCCCAACTACCATTGTTAGTTTAGGACTATCTGTACATGTTTAAGGTATGAGGCAAGCCCTTTCCCATCCTGGTGAGCAAACAACATTTTATTGCTCATTGTTTGATCACTAGAATGGGAGAAGGCTCGCCACATGCCAAAACATGTACAGGTAGTGTCAACTCTGAAGCGAACCTGGCTGAAGCCATTTTATCCTGCCTCACAGTTGCCATGAAGCCTGAGAGAGAAGGGGAAGGGGGGAGTAGATAGCCCAGCTTACAGTCAAAATAAAAAGTTTTCCTGTGGGAACCAAGATCATCGTAACAGGTGGCTGGTGAAGGAGGAGAGGAGCCTGCCAGCCATATTCATTGGACAATGTGACTAATGACACTGGGGAGTGGGGGAAACTGTTAATCTTTTAATTAGATGAAAACTACGGGAAGTTTCAGAGTTGGTTTTCATTGGCTGTGCTGATATGATGTATCCAATAAACCTGTTCTTAGAGGAATCTACCTGCCTCGGAGTTCTGCTTTTAATGGGTGCATTATTCGGAATGCTGACAGGTAGTTCTTGACTGACAATAGCATTTGGGCCTGGAATTTCCGTCACTGAGTAATATGGCCATAAAGCATGACCACGTTGCTTAGCAACAGCAATCCCTGCAATCCTGTTTTTATAGACGGGGCTATTTCAAGGCACTTTCTCTTAGGCTGGCTTGCTCTCTATTGAAGGAAAGAGATATTTTTTTCATCCTGGGTAATGATTGGTCAATTTCTCTTTTCCTTCTAGCATGAGTGCAGATGCAAAGAAAGGAACAGAGAGAATAGGCCCATATAGAGTTAAAAAACTAATCAGTAAGCCAGTTTAGTCTAGTGGTTAAGGTACCAGGATAGAAACCAGGAGTTGTAGCCAGAGGTGGGTTCCTGCCAGAGCTGCCCAGTATGCAGCTCCGGTAGGGAGCGGCGGATTTCGCAACCGCTCCAGAACCCTCTCTGCCGGTCCACCCGGCACGTCGCCATTTTTTTCCTGTGATTTTCGGGCGATTTTGCTTCTGCGCATGCATGGAAGCAAAATTGCACCGAAATCTCGCAAGCGGATGTGCGTGAGAGAGAGATTTTGGTGCAATTTTGCCTCTGCGCATGCGCGGAAGCAAAATCACACTGAAATCTCTCGCGCACGCCCCCTCGCAAAATTTTGGTGCGATTTTGCTTCCACGCATGCACAGAAGCAAAATCGTGTGAGGGGGCGTGCGCCTAGCGAGCGCGAGCGCCCCCAAAGTGTGGAGCTGCATGCGCATGGCTCTGGCAGCAAGGTAAGTGAGCAACCCGCCCCTGGTTGTAGCCCCGCTTAGGCATGAAAATTAGCTGAGTGGGCTAGTCCAGTGGTGGAATTCAGCCGGTTTGTACTGGTTTGGTAGAACCAGTAGCTAACTTTTTGTACAATTAGGCGAATCAGCTGAAGCCTCCCCGTCCCCCCCAGCCACTCCTCCCCTTCCCTGGCCTCTCCTCACTGGGCTGCTCGACTCATACTTTGGGTGAGAGTAAGGGACTATTGACAGCCTGCTTCCCTTTACCTCCTTATGCTGGGCCAGAGAGAGTCTCCTCGCACTTTTCTGTCTGACAAGACTGAGGCCATTTTGGCATCTCTGCGATCCTCTAACTGCCACCCCCTCCAAGCAAGCGACATCCGCGCATATATATTACATTACATTAATATTTATTTTGTCTTTACATACAACACGTGCTTGGTGATCATCGTACTGTCTGGGTCAATTTGTTTACATAGTAATACTTTTTAACATCCTAATTTCTACCTATTTGTTCTGACCCAGCTTCCAAAACACGCCAAACTCTCCGTGTTAAATCAATGATTACTTTATTAGCAGCACCAGCAGCACCAGCAAAAAGTTTCTCCTTCACTTCAGACTAACAAGTCCGTCCAGCAAGGAGATGAACAGTTGTCTGCCACATCTATTCATCTCCTCCCCCTGCCTTTTATCCCCAGAGCTAGGGTGGGGCTTCGTTAGCAGTGGTGGCTCTTCCTTCCCAAGGGTTGACCCACGGGTTTCTACTGCTCTGCTCTCCTCTGCCTTCTGCGCATCTACGCGTCAGGCACTGGACCCACCTGTTCCTCCCCTTCCTCGTTAGCCACCTCCAGACTTGGGGCTGTTGACTCTCCATCTGAGGGTTGACGGATGGCCCAGGCTCTGCCTCTGTCTCTTTCTCTGCCAGCTCCATTCCCTCTTCCCCCTCAGAGCTCTCAGGTTGCCTTGATGCTGATCCTGACTCCCAGGCCTCCTCTTCCTCCTCCAATTCAGTTTTTGGAAGGTCCGGCAGCTGACAGCCACAACACTATTGTCCAACCATTGATAAAATAAGTCCCAAGTTTGGAAGTATTCTGTGTCTTCTTTTTCTTTAATCTTCAGTGTTAATCTATCCATTTCTGCACAGTCTAATATTTTTTTAATTGTGTCTTTTTCTGTTAGTGTTTCCTCATTTTTCCAATATTGTGCAAATGCAATTCTTGCTGCTGTCAAAACATGTTGTATCAAATATATATTCCCTTTGTCATATTTTTTCTGGTATTATGCCTAACAGAAATACTTCTAGCTGATAATCTATATGTTTAACATTTTTTCTAACCATGTGTGCATTTTCATCCAGAATTTCTTTTGCTTTTGGACATGTCCACCACATGTGGTAGTATGTGCCCGGTATTTGATTGCATTTTCAACATTTGGTGGACATATTTTTAAACATTTTTGCTAGCCTTGCTGGTGGCAAATGCTACCTATAAAACATTTTATACAGGTTTTCCTTATACGTGGTTGCCATTGTTAATTTATAGTTTCTTTCCCTGAGTTTTTGCCAATTATCTAATTCTATATTATGTCCAAAGTTTTTTGCCCAGACTATCGTCTCTTTCACCTGTTCCTATTCTATTTTTAGGCATAAGCATGCTCTGGAGACTTTTTGCCACCCATGGACTACCAGACGTTCTGGTATCCAACAATGGGGCACAATTCACAGCAAAACAGTTTGAATCATTTTTAGCAGAACAGGGAATAAGACATGCCCTGATAGCACCTTTCCATACTGCCATTAATGGACAAGCAGGACAAATGGTGATGTCCAATAAAGAAGCTTTAACTAGAATGGGCCCCGGGAACTGGCAAACCAAAATAGACCAATTCCTATTAGCACAGCACATAACCCCTAGTGCAACCACAAACCGGAGTCCTGCAGAATTATTAATGGGTCGCAACTAAGGACACAACTAGACAGGTTTCACCCAAACTATAATGCTGAGGCACCTCTCGATTTGACCAGGCAGCCCCGGTCATTTAGCACAGGGGATCTAGTCTATGCCCACAACTATGCAGGAAACCCCTCCTGGGTCCAGGCTAAAGTAATTGCCATCACCGGTCCCTGGTCCTATCAAGTAATATTGGAAGACAGAAAAATTTGGAAGAGACATATAGATCAGTTCCGGGGCAGAATAGAGCAATCTAGCCTGAGACAACAGAAGATACTCTGCCCCAAACAGATTCCAAAACACACATAGAACCAAACAGTACTCCGCCCTGAACAGCATCCAAACCAGCGATGGAAACCGACCTACCTTCTAACAACCCACAGACCCTGCTCTCAAACCCGAAGAAAACACATACATACACCTGAAGGCCCACGCGCCCAGTGAAGAGTTCCAGAAGAGTTGGCCCAAGCGGAGTCAGTCACACCCAGGAGAACATCCAAGAGATTGCATCCTCTGACTCTGGAGTGGCAGCAGGCCTGACTGCACAGGCTGCCGCCGCTGGGACAACTGAATTGATCAGGTCAGGTCATGCCCACCAACGTCCCGCCTACCTGTGTGACTGCATCCTGTAAACATAATCTGATTGGTTGCTACCATTCTGGGAGGGGAGGGGTGTTAAATATGTAAACAGGAAGTGAAGCCTGCACAAAGGCTTCACTCAGGTTGGGTGAATAGAAAGAATTAACATACCCGCCGCTCATTGGTCCATTCGAGCGGCGGGAAAATAAACCAATGTCAGTGGCCGGGCTGCCTGACAGAGCCCTTTAAAAGAGGGCGCTGTTCACCAGCCGGCAGAGATGTATTGCCTATACTTGCAATAAAGAGCTGAAGTCACTATGCTGGAGCCCTGCCTCTTCATTCAAACTCCCAACTTAACACATCTCTCCCAATTCCCTAACCCAGACAAAACAGAACAAACCATTGTTAATAAAATTTTCGTACATTGTCATTTTGTCCCCTGTCCCAATGGGGGGGGGGGGGAGAATCAAAAAGTCAACATGGCAACCATGACTTCAGAATCAAACCTCCACCCATTTTAAAGTATGCAATGATATTCATGGCAGATTTATTTATTTATCCATGTGTTCAAAGTTGATATAGTTATCCATCTCCAACTGACTCTTTAAAAATTAAAAAGGCGTGGGGTTTCAATTGCATTCCCTTCCCCCCTCATCCTCAAGTACCAATTACACAGAAATTGCAATTGAAGTCAGAAAAAACCTAAACATTACCTGGAATGAAAAAAAATTAAACTGGAGGTGTGAAAAGAAGACTGTTGTCTTAACTGACTGAGAGAATGCAAGCTTCACCTTTCACAATAATAGCATGGAAAGGTGGTCCTCAGGTTCCAATGGCAATTGGGATCAGAATTTCCATTGCTAAGTGATGCAGTTGTAAAGCATGATGTTACAAAAGGACAATCCTTTCTCCCACCCATCTCCTCTACAATGGAAAAACTAGGGTGGGACTCTTCTGAGCCTCTTGCCCTGCCCACTTTCAAACTGCAGGCTATGCGGTCCCTTGTTAACATCTCTTCACCTATTGTCCCAAGATCTTTCTCACACACCATTACAAGAGATTTTTTATTTTTTATTTGACCTGTTTTTATGGCAAGACTGGCTAGGCATACGTTCCTCTTTGACAAAAGCCTAATAGATATTGATCTACTTTCTGGATATTAATCTACTTTCTAACCTTTCTTTTACTCTGTATATTTTTAAAAACAATTTAGTCTATACTCATACTTGTCTAGGTGTAAAATACATTTATAATCGGTAAGAACACATGAAAATTCCAGAAGAGATTAATGAACAGCTCTTAAATTACATACAATCAACTTGCAAGCTAATTGGGGTATTGTCAGTCTTTGTCAGGGAGTATTTATCCAAGAAGGAAAATTGTAAAAGCTGACGTATTTGTTTACCTGAAGTGCAGCTCACTCATGTTTCTTCTCTCCCTCTGATAACCGAGGTTAAAGATCCACATTGTTCCATAGAAAATGCTCAAGGAAGGACAAAGGGTGGGGGAAATAATGCAATGCAGGGATTTCTGTTATTTCTAGAGCTCCATCCCTTATCTGCAAATATCGGGAATGGTGCCAAGATTTGTGAAAGCAGGTGTTGCAAGAGAAGACTTTCGACATAATTTTCTCCTGTACTTTTGCAAGAAAATTCTATTATTTCCTTATTTCCCTGTTTACAGAACTAATAGGCATTGCTATAAATACAAGAACGCCTAATCCCTCAGCCCAGTCCAAAGACATATTTAAAGGACAGGAAACTAGGTTCCCTGAGGCAAGATGACAACTTGGATTGGTTTTTGCTTCCTATTCCTGATTGCTCTGTCTGCAGAGAGGGGACTATCCACACAGGAGGAGACGGAAACCAGCTGCTGTGCACGTAAGTCTCAATTGGTCCTTTCTGGGGTGAGCCAATTAATTAAGATAGATTGCTCTAGAGAGCTACCCCCACAACTGTAGGGCACTCCATCATCGGAGGGAACACCATCTCTCCTCTCATTTCACCTTCCAGCCCCTGGGACTTCCCCTCCCTTTATGGAAGGTGCTGTTTGGCACCTTTGCCACATCTCCAGGCTATGGTTAATTTTATTTTTATTTTTTCTTCATTGTGAAACCCAAACACAACAATGTGTGGAAGGCATTATCTCATAGCCATTTCCTGCTTGGTTATTGTCCAGAGGGAGGAATGGATGTTCAAGGAGCAAAGTTGTCAGACCCACAGAAGGAGCTTTAGTGAAATTACAGCCATTCTAGGAAAGGCTTTAATGGATGGGGAAAGAAATAGACCAGTGGAGTTTGTGTTTGGCCAAAAAGTGTGTAAGTTAATCAACTAGAATATTTGAAAGGAAAATGTGTACATGTTAGGTATCCTGTATATGTCATTGTTCTTCTGCCCATCGCATCATTCCTCTTGCAGTTCAAAAAATGCAGGCTTTAAAAGCTTGCAAAGGCTCAGTAAAAAATAAGAGTGAACTTGTCCAAAATTCCCCATAATAGAAATCCAATAGGGCCACTTTGTGACTTGTCAGACTGTGAGGAAAATCTTCTTGCTTTTGTTTAGTTTCTCACACTGTTTATGCTCTTTCTTCTATTCCAGAGCTGAAGAGCTTAGCACAATGTGGGGGTGACAAGATCGTTCTCCAGGGCCAGGCAGGGATACCTGGAATTCCAGGTGTGCCAGGAACCAATGGACTTCCTGGAGCCAAGGGTGAGCCAGGACCTCAGGGCCCCCCAGGTAAGTTGATGCCTATTTCTGTTGATGATTGGTGTCAAGGAGATCTAGCAGCTTATTTGCTCTGGACAGTCTAGAAGAAAGGGTGTTGGAGAAAGCATCACCAAGGTTACTTGGCAGAGGGATGAAAACCATGTCCTGCCCCTCAAATTCCAGCTAGGAAGGGAGGGTGCTGTACTAGGAAGGTTGCATTTCAGGTCAGGAAGAGGGTTTTTAAAATGCTGATGACTGTACAGTAGTAGCAGTTGGGAATGTCTCTGTAGTTGGAACTTCCAGTTTTTTTTAGGGAGGATGGATTTTTTTATTTTGTTAAAAGAATTATTGTTACGCCCACCAGCTTTCTTCCTTTCCAGGGATCAGTCAGTTCTTTCCTAGCAAGGTGTTATGGTCTTCGCAGTGCTTCAAAAAGATGAGGAAAACCTGAAAAACAATGAATGTTCAGAATAGTTATACCTTCTTCCATTATGTGGAAAGTGTATAGGTAGCTCTCCTGTTTATCAAAGGGTTGTTGCCCCCTTATTGCAAACTGAGAGATGGAAGCCTCTGTGACGACCCTGATTTTTTCCAAGACAAGATCTTGGTATATTCCAGGTGTTCTTTTAATATGTTTTTTTGTTCTGTTCTGCTTAGGTGGAAAGGGCTCTGCTGGGATACCTGGAAAAGCTGGACCAAAGGGAGACAAAGGAGACAAAGGAGATAATGGTAATGTATCTCCAGAGATCCATTTTTTTAATGAGGGAGATATATGGAAATCCCAACCCTCTTGGCCTCCAAACAAATATTTTTATTCAAGCTTCTACTTTGGTGATCACTCTGCAGGATGAGTTCTTTGCAGGTGTATTTTCTACATATCTATTCCTCTATGCAAGAAAATAGATAACAAACTTGCATAAAAAGACATGTTATTATACAGATATTTCTCAACACATGACCACAATTGATCCCAAAATTTCAATTGCTAAGATGGTTGTTAAATAAGTTTTGTCCCCATTTTATCACCTTTCTTGCCACAGTTGTTAAGTGAATATTCCAGTTGTTATAAGTAAGATGATAGTTAAGTAAATCTGGCTTCCCCAGTGGCTTTGATTGTCGGAAAGTTGCCAAGGTGATGACAAGCAGGGGTGTGTTCCAACTTACCTCACTGCCGGTTCGCGCCCTCACGCGCCTTGTGGGCGCTCACGCGCTTTGCGCGCATGCACAGTAACAAAAAAACAAAAAACAAAGCCAAAAAAAGATGGTGACCGCATGCACAGTGCCGGAACTCAGCTTCTGCACATGCTCAGAAGGGAAAAAAATAAAAAAATATTTTTAAAAATCGGAAACTTTTTTTAAAAAAGATGGCGGTGCCCATGGACCGGCACTGACTGATCCGGTTCTGTGACATCATCTTGACGTCACCAGCGGGTCACTACCGATTCGAGCGATCCGGTCTGAACCAGGAGGAACCCACCCCTGATGACAAGACTCTGGGACACTGCAACCATTATAAATATGAGCCAGTTGCCAAGCTTCCAAATTTTGATCATGTGAATATAGAGATGCTGCAACAGTTGTTATAAGTCATAAGTCACTTTTTTCAGTACCATTGTAACTCTGAATGGTCATTAAATGAATGGTTGTAAGTTGAGGAGAAACTGTGAAATAGTTCTCATATTCATATTTCCTTTTACTTTCATCTCAAAAGTAGGTGTTTTTTTCTCTTTCCACAGGGGAACCTTGCCGCTTAGAAGGCTGTCAGCAGGAAGGTATGTCTAAGCATTCTCCCCTTACTTATCCAGTCACTTCAAACTTCCCCAGATAATTGGCACAAATGCCATCAGCTTGATTTTATCTTCGTTTTAATCTCCCTTTGTTTGACCTTTATCACTCAGGGAAATAAATGCAAAACTGCCTGAACAGGCTAGAACGATGTTAGGAATAGTACAAATTGTCTGAACCAGGGGTGAAATGCTCCTGGTTTGGGCGGGCCGGTCTGTCGTCGTAGAGCCGATAGAGCCGATAGCGATCGCAGTGCGAGCCTTCCCCCACCCGCTTCCCCCGTCCGCCTGTACGCCGCCATTTGGGTTCTTTTACCCTCTGCGCATGCGCAAAGCATTCTGCGCATGCACAGAGGGTAAAATAACTCAAATGGCGGCATCCAGGTGGGCGGGGGAAGGCTCGGGCTGCGATCGCTATCGGCTCTATCGGCTCTACGACGACCGACTGGCCTGCCCGAACCGGGACCATTTCACCACTGGACACGGTTTAAGGATCATTGTGATGCATTTCATCTGCACATATCAGCTTTCCCCAACCTGTGCCTTCTAAGAATGTTAGACTCTTACCTCCCATAATCCCCCTCCCAGATAATTAATGGCTCTAGTTTGGGGAAAGCTGCTACATATTCAAATACTGTATGTCTTATTCAGGTCTTGAAGGATCTATATATACCTACATCCTGCCCAGAGTCGTGGGATATGAGATGGACGACATATAAATTTTATACATAAATAAGTAAATAGATATTTTCTTTAATTTTTTAAATATTATTGCATACCAACGTGTATCTATTCTCCTACAATAGGCATTATGGTGATTTCACTGGAGACGTTCTTGCATAGAAACCTGTAATTGTCCCATCACATATATTTTCAGAACAGAGAGAATTTGAACTGATCCACACATTTCCCCCCACCCCACCCCAATTCTTCTCTTAGAGGGAAGAGCCCGAAACTGCAAGGAGCTCCATGAACAAGGAGAGACCCTCACTGGCTGGTACACCATCTATCCAATCACAGGGAAAGTGATGGTGGTTTTCTGTGACATGGAAGTAGATGGAGGGGGCTGGTTGGTAAGTAAGAGATCTTAGAGATGTTTGCTTCCAACATAATGAAAGCAGGAAAACTTCTTTTCATTCATTAGTAATATTCAAAGGCTAACTCAGCTTTTTCCAACCTGGCTCCCTCCGGATCTGTTGGGGTGACAGTATCTAGGATTCCCAGCTGTTGTCCTGCTGGCTGAGAATTTCAAGAGTTGCTGTCCAGCATACCTGGAGGGGGCCAGGTTAGAGAACCTATGTACACAACACAGAATATAGAATAACAGAGTTGGAAGAGACCTTGGAGGGCTTCTAATCCAACCGCCTGCTCATTGAGTAGGAGGCCCTATGGCCATGGTGGCGAACCTATGGCATGTGTGCCTGCTCAAGCAGGAGGCTCTATGTCCACAGTGGCGAACCTATGGCATGTGTGCCAGAGGTGGCGCGCAGACCCCTCTCTGTGGGCAGCGTGCCATCATCCCAACTGAGCTCCATCACGTTTCTCCGTCGTGTTTCTCGCCGTTGTTTGCAGGGAAACAAAAGTTTGTGGGACAGAAGAAAAGTTAACTCAATCAATTCCAACTTCTCACGAAAGAAAAAGTTCTCACCAAGTTGGAATTGATTGAGTGAACTTTTTCACTCGCACACTTCACAATGGGGTAGATGGGGTCCCCTCCTCCCGAAGGCCATTACGACATGGAGCCACAAGGCGACCCTGAGTCGTCTCTGCTCGGCAAAAAAAAAGCAAGTGACATCCAGTCAGTTGCTTTTCCTGCAGAGCTGCCTGTGTTGGGATGCTCCGCCTCCCCATCGGCCAGCTGAGCTTTGGCGCGCTGCTCCAGGGCTCATCAGCCCATGGAGGTCAGATTCCCACCACCCAGCACCAGTTCAGGGGTTCCTTCCCCCCCAAGGTGGAGGGAAAGAGAGAGAGGGAGGGAAGGAGAGAGGGAGGGAAAGAGAGAGAGAGAGAGAGAGAGAGAGAAACAGAGACAGAGGAGGGGAAGGGAGAGAGAGAAAAGGAGGAAAAGAGGGGAGAAGAGAGAGAGGGGAAAGAGAGGGAAAGAGAGAGGGGGAGGGAAAGAGAGAGAGAAACAGAGAGGCAGAGAGAGAGAAGGGGGAAAGAGAGAGAGAGACAGCAAGAGGGGGAAAGAGAGAGAGAGAGACAGAGAAAGAGAGAAAAGAGAGGGGAGAAAGAGAGAGGGAGAAAGAGAGAGGGAGGGAAAGAGAGGGAGGGAGGGAAAGAGAGAGGGAGGGAAAGGGAAAGAGAGAGAGAGAGAGAGAGAGAGAAACAGAGACAGAGGAGGGGAAGGGAGAGAGAGAAAAGGAGGAAAAGAGGGGGGAAGAGAGAGAGGGGAAAGAGAGGGAAAGAGAGAGGGGGAGGGAAAGAGAGAGAGAAACAGAGAGGCAGAGAGAGAGAAGGGGGAAAGAGAGAGAGAGACAGCAAGAGGGGGAAAGAGAGAGAGAGACAGAGAAAGAGAGAAAAGAGAGGGGAGAAAGAGAGAGGGAGAAAGAGAGAGGGAGGGAAAGAGAGGGAGGGAGGGAAAGAGAGAGGGAGGGAAAGAGAGAGAGAGAGAAACAGAGACAGGGGAAGGGACAGAGAGAGAGAGAAGGAGGGAAAGTGGGAGGGAGAAAGAGAGAGGGGTAGGGAGGGAGAGAGAGGGGGGGAGGAAAAGAGAGGTGAGAAAGGGATAGAGAGAGAGATGGAGAGGGAAAAAACAGAGAGAGAAACAGAGAGAGGGGGGGTGGGAGGGATACAGAGAGAGATAAATAGAGAGAGGAGGGAAAGAGAGATACACAGAGAGAAAGAGAGAGAGAGGAGGGAAAGAGAGAGGGAGGGAAAGAGAGAAAGGGAGGGAAAGAGAAATGATAGTACAAAAGTTTTTCTTTTTTATTGTTGCTAACCGTAATATTTCAAAAGCAGAAAAAAATGAAGGGGCATAAAAGTGCATTTATGACATTTTTCTTAGAACAATTAGCTGAACTCTGCCTTGTTTATCATTATTTTAGGTTGTAAAACCTCAGTATTCAGGTTAAATTGCCGTGTTGGCACTTTGCGATAAATAAGTGGGTTATGGGTTGGGCACTTGATCTCTAAAAGTTTCGCCATCACTGCCCTATGCCATTGCAGACAAAAGGCTGTCCAGTCTCTTCTTTAAAATCTCTGGTGATGGAGCACCCACAACTTTCTGGAAGCAAGCTGTTCAACTGATTAATTGTTCTCACTGACAGGAAATTTTTCCTTAGTTCTAGGTGGGATCTCTCTTTGATAAGTTTCCATCTGTTACTTCTTGTCTTGCTCTCAGGTGCTTTGGAGGAAATTATAGAAATCTCCCTTCTACCTGCCTGAAGCAGAGTTCAGGAGACCTTGGGTTGCCCCTTCCTCAGCATCCATCCCCACAAACTTTGCAAAGAAGAGAAGGCAATCCTTATTCTAGAGAAAAATTGGCAATCCTATGCCACCTCAGTTTTTCCTGATTCCTTTCTTTTGGTCCAGATGGGAGGGCAGGCAAAGGTGGCCTTCCATACTGCATTTTAGGTACAGACAACATGGGTAGTAGTGCTTCCAAACAACTTTTGAATTATGCAGTCACCCTGCCACAATGCTTTACTTTTAAAGCAGTAGCCTACTAAGAACTTACTAAGCCAGTATGAGAGACCCAAGTGGAAATGGTATAATATTAAGAAAGCAGATTCTCTCTCTCAACCAGGTCTTCCAGAGGCGCCAGGATGGCTCTGTCGATTTCTACCGTAACTGGGAATCATACAAGAAAGGATTTGGGAGGCAAGGATCAGAATTCTGGTTGGGCAATGACAAGATCCATCTTCTCACCAGTTCTGGTAAGTCCAAAATCTCCTCTTCTACCTGAGGCTCAGTTTGATCAATTTAATGCTTTTACATGGATAATGCTCATCACTATCAGAATTAATTTATAAGGAAAGATGAATATCGGTCCTTTCAGATTCTGTCTCCAATATTACCATAGACTTTCTTTTTATCACAGGGTCACATGTATCAAAGAAAGATTCTGATCTGTTCTTGTTGGTTCATAAGACTTACCTTCCATTTCCTTCCATAAAGATTAATGGTACATTCCAAATTCATAAATTAAATCTGAGGAAAATAAACGTTTTTCTGTAATTTGCAAATTTTCTCAGAGCTTTATGTAGCATGGTTCCCTAAGTTCCCCAAGTTAGTTGATAATAAACATCAGGACTAAAATGTTTAAAAATAGAGAAAAGGAGAAAGTTGCTTTCTTTCTCATGAGGGCCCATCATTAGCTGTTATATATATGAATATATTAGCCAGATTTATATATATGCATGGGTGTCTAGCTATTATATTCACATATGGAACCAAGAAACCCCAGCAGCAATCTGTATCCCTCCTTGCCACCTTACTCACCATATATAGGTAGACAGATATAAAAATATTGACTTTGTGAAAGCAAAGGAAAAGGTGCAAAGCATGGATGACTTTCTGGCTAATTGTACAAAAATGACCAGACAAAGTTTGTAATTTTCTGACAGTGGTTTAATTTTCCTGGGCCAACTCTTGTGCGCCTATAATTCTGTTTCTCCGTGTTGTTAGTTATCATTGCTTTTCAATGGACATGGGTCACAATTCCACTGTGAGCCATGTCCATCGAAAATCAATGATAACTAATCTTTTATGAATCGTGGTGGCCCTGGGGTTATGTCATTGTGGAATGAAAGTCTATTACAAAGATCAATATGGTTCCCTTCAAGGATTTCTGCATCGCTAGTATTCATTCTCTAATAACATTTACCCTTTGTTGTTCAGGAACACAGCAATTGCGAATTGATGTGGAAGATTTCAACAGTTCCACAACCTTTGCAACATATTCCAGTTTCAGAATCGCAAATGAAAGTGAAAACTATAAGCTAAGGTTGGGCTCCTATTTGGATGGCAACATGGGTGAGTAATACAGAGGCTGTTTCTTCATTTGAGTACCTTGGTATAGAATAGATCAGAGGTGGGATTCAGCAGGTTCTGACCAGTTCTGGAGAACCGGTAGCAGAAATTTTTAGTAGTTCAGAGAACTGGTAAATACCACCTGACTGGCTCCTCCCCCATCTATTCTCTGCCTCCCGAGTCCCAGATGATCGGGAGGAAATGGAGATTTTACAGTATCCTTCCCTTGCCACGGCCACCAAGCCACACCCAAAGAACCGGTAGTAAAAAAATTTGAATCCCACCACTGGAATAGATCATAAAATACAATTATCTCAAGACAGTTAAAAAACTGCCATATACAGCAGGTGATTTTCTGAAGGCTTTTAGCCAAGTCACACGAGCCTCAGGGCACCATATAAATATAAAAAACATTTCTTATGGTTTTGCCTTCCACTTCTATTCATAAGAAATGTATTATTTTTGATAGTGAATTTTAGAATTACTAGTATGGCTAATGGTGAAAAATGCATTATTTCGGTTCCGTTGCATGTAATATTACTTTTGATGGATTTCTGTCAACCTTTAAACCAGGGGTGGGTTCGCTTCCTCCCGCGCTGCGTCGCCGTGCCTTGTGCAGTGCAAACCCCCCCGAAAAAGTTCAAAAAAACCCCCACCCAAAACAAAATAGCAACGCATGCGCAGTGCCGGAAACTTGACTTCTGTGCATGTGCAGAAGAAGAAAAAAATCTGAATTTTTTTTGAAAAATATTCAAAAAACATTAAAAAAAAAAGATGGCAACGCCCACGGACCGGCACCGACCGATCTGGTTCGGTGACGTCATTGTGACATCACCAGCGGGTTGCTACCGGTTCAGGCGAACCGGTCCGAACCGGGAGGAACCAACCTCTGCTTTAAACAAATCAAGTGTCCTTCTCTTGAAACAATGATGTCTGTGTTCATATGAAGCTATCAGAATATGTACACATAGTCCTCATTTAGCAATCATAATTGGGACCAGCTGTTCAGCAAAGCAGTCGCTAAGTGAAATGATAACTGTGCTTCTGATCTTATTTCAGTTTTCCTTTGCCTTAGAAGACCTGCAAAATCATAAATGTGGGCATTGGTCACAAAGTTACTTTTTCATCTCTATTGTAACTGTGAATGGTCGCTGTCTGAGACAATTGCTAAATGAAGACTAATTGTATTCCCTGTGTATTGCTGCCCTGACCTTTTATGTGCTGTGGTGGCGCAGTGTTAGAATGCACTACTGCAGGCTAATTCTCCTGACTGCCGGCTGCCAGCAGTTCGGCTCAAGATTGAATTAGCCTTCCATCCTTCTGAGGTCGGTAAAATGAGGACCCAGATTGTTAGGGGTAATATGACAACTCTGTAAACCATTTAGAGAGGGCTGTAAAGTGCTTTATAAGTCTAAGCTTCAACCACAATAATAAACGGGCAAACAATAGATACAAACTCAAGGTAAACCGCTCCAAACTCGATTGCAGAAAATACGACTTTAGCAATAGAGTGGTAAATGCCTGGAATGCTCTACCTGACTCCATTGTTACTTCCTCAAACCCCCATAGCTTTAACCTTAAACTGTCTACCGTGGACCTCACACAATTCCTAAGAGGTCTGTAAGGGGGCATGCATAAGTGCACCAACATGCCTACTATCCCTGACCTACTGTCCAGGGGTGAGTTCTAATTTTTTTTACTGTCAGTTCTGTGGGCATGGCTTATTTTGTGGGTGTGGCTTGATGGTCATGTGACGGTGGATGTGGCTTGATGGTCATGTGATTTTGTGGGCGTGGCTTCATGGTCATGTGACTGGGTGGGTGTGGTTTTGTGATCATGTGACTGGGCAGGTGTAGCTCACTGGTCATGTGACTGGGTGGGCATGGCCAACTTGACGTCTCTCATGTCAAGGGTTAGGGTTAGGGTTAGGGTGCCTGGCCTCTCCTCGCCTCAAAGGCCTCAACGAGATACAATTTCCCTGTCTATTTATTTACTACTGAACATCCAAAATATATTATTTAATCCTATGTATATATGCCATATGTGTACATACATATTACATAGTATAGAGTGTGTATAGGCACACAAAAAGATACATTATCTACTATATATACTGTATGTGTATGTACACACACACACAGCTCTTCTAAAACTATACACATTCAACCTCACTTACTGCATTTGGAAAAACACACCCGAAATCCACTTTCTGCCACACATTTATTATTTATTTATTTCATTATTTACATTTCTATGCCGCCCAACTCCCGGAGGACTATAACTAGTCTGTACATTAGAACATTACACATGCCTTCAGATGTTCTTCCCTAGCTTGCACATGACTGTTAGAGCCAGGAAATGTCATGGATTGAGTAAAATGTGGTGAAACTCACTTAACAATGCTCTTGCTTAGCAACCAAAAATTTGGACTCAATTGTGGTCATAAGTCAAGGACTATCTCTGCCTTCTTCTGCATGGCAGACTTGTCCTAGCAAATTCCTTCTCCTTTCTGGCAATTTTCCTCTCTGTTAGAGGCACCAAAATAATCTAGATGATGTAAGGTTTCCTGCTGCAGCAGGGGGTTGGACTAGATGACCTCCGAGATCCCTTCCAGCCCTAGATTGCTGTGTTGTTTAAAGCATCTTCTGAAACCACCTCTAGTGCCAGGGTTTATGGTGCTTCCTTCCTCTTCTCTCTCTCTCTCTCTCTCTCTCCCTTCCTTTCTTTCTCCTTTTTCTTTTTCTTTCTTTTTCTTTCTTGTCTCTCTCTCCCTTCCTTCCTTCCTTTCTTCTCTCTCCCTCCCTCTCTCTCCCTTCCTTTCTTTCTCCTTTTTCTTTCTTTTTCTTTCTTTCTTTCTCTTCCTCTTTTTCTTTCTTGTCTCTCTCTCCCTCCCTCCCTTCCTTCCTTTCTTCTCTCTCTCTCCCCCTCTCTCTCCCCTCTCTTTCTTTCATCTCAAAGTCACTCATTCCTCAGGTAGTAACTATTATCTCCAGTCATAGTCATTAAAAATCATAGGAGCCTAACTTTGTTAAACCTTCACTTCCACACCATTTCATAATTATCACCAGTAGAAAACACTTTACTTAACCAGAGGGAAACAGTTGCTGCTTTAATTTCAGGGGGGTGGGAAAATAAGCTACAGGGAAAAGTTAAATAACCGGATCCTACAAGTTCTGATTCTACACGAGGAAGGAAGTCTCTGCCCTCTTGAATGGGAAGAGCTGGCTATAAAGGAGGCTCAGCTCACAAATGGACAGACCAAGGCTCAAATAACAACCTGTCTCCTCTACACACTCTTTCCAAACTTCTCCTCTGTCCCACCCTCCTTTCTGCCAGCAGTCTGTGCGTGCCCAGGGTTGCTGCTCGGACTAAACCGTTTTAGTCCAGGAACTCCCTCCCTTCAAGGTCATCCTCCCACAGCTGTCTTTTCCTTCTCTTCCCCAGCGGGTTGCTACCCGTTCAGGCAAACCGGTCCAAACTGGGAGGAACCCACCCCTGCTACTGTCCCCATTTATTTGTACTCATTTCATGTGCTCATGTCCATATTTAAACTTACACCTGTTATCTCATACATGTTTGACAAAATAAATAAATAAATAAATAAATAAATAAATAAATAAATAAATAAATAAATAAATAAATAAATAAATAAAAAATACATACATACATACATACATACATACATACATACATAAAAGTGCTATTGCTATTGCTGACAGGAGATGCTCCAAATGAATTACTCCTTTCTTACTGTTTAGATTGGCCTAAAGAACTCACCAACTTTATGCTATTGAACCCATTTTGACTCCTGGCAACCACGTGGACAAGTCCCTGAAATTTTCTTGGAAAGATTTCAGAAGTGGCTTGCCTGTGCCTGTTTCCTGGGGTAGGGGTAGGCAGGGGAAGGGAGAGGGGGAGAGGGGAGAACTGGCCCAAGGTCACCCAGCTGGTTTTATGCCTAAGGTGTGACTAGGACTCTGCTTCTTGGTTTCCAGCCTGATGTCTTAAGCTCCATGCAAAAGTGGCTATCTGGGCTGAAGCAGAAATAGTTTATTTTCTGTTAAAAGATCAATCCATTCATATATCTATGAAAGGAGATAAATTTGTTTTGTTCCACTTTGCCACCAGGAAGAAAAAGGGTTGAATTTGGTCTTAGGGTTCTTTTCTATTATTTTGTGTTATTTTATTTCATACTGTATTTTTTAAATGACTCTCTGCTAACTTGCCATCTGTGGTATATATTTGATTCTTTCTCATTGTTTTATTTTTAATCATGAATGAATAAATGAAGTCCAGAACTGCCATCTAGAATTTTAAACATATATAATTTGTATATATAACATAACAATTTACATCTCTCTGATATACTAGTGTGTGGTGATCTTATTACATTTTTCTATGTCGGTTGGTTTTTAGTTAGGATATTATGAAGTCTAGCTGTATTTGTAAACCATGGTTTATAGCTTGGCATGTGACATGATTCATCAGTTAGGGTTTATTTAATAAACCATGGTTAAGCAAACAATGGTATAAGGAATTCCTACCTAGTGATATGATAAACTGAGTTGGGAATTTCTGCATATAAGTTATGCATTCTATTATTTTTTATTTCCTGATGAATTCTTCCTAGTAGAGAATATGCATTTTTCACATTTTGACTGAAAGCAACAATACAGTAAATCATTGACTTTCTCCACTGATTATCTTCACTCAGGGGATTCTTTCTCAGGACATAATGGCCGGGCATTCTCTACAAAAGACAAAGACAATGATACCCATGAACCCGCAAGTTGTGCTGTGAGTTACAAGGGAGGTTGGTGGTATGGTGCCTGCCACTCTTCCAACCTGAATGGCCTGTATCACAAAGGGGAACATAGCTCTTATGCTGATGGCATCAACTGGTATACGGGGAAGGGACACCATTATTCTTACAAATATGTGGACATGAAAATTAGACCTCAATAGGTGAAATATCAGTATATTTCGAATCGTTCAACTCTGGCTAATGGCTATCCAAATAACTGCATATGTAATTTAAAAATACAATTAAATGGGGGGGGGGTGTGCGCGTGCGCGCCTTCATTTGGGAATTAAAGGTATCTGAAAGGAAAAGGCTAGTTTGAGGTAGGAGTATATCCAGCTGTCTCTTACATGAGAATTTAGCATCTTCAATTTGGGATGATATCCACTGTTATCTTATGGAAGACCACCAGCCTAATAAATTTTTATTGAATGTTT
The DNA here is from genome assembly GCA_023053685.1 of Diadophis punctatus similis. Taxonomy (NCBI): domain Eukaryota; kingdom Metazoa; phylum Chordata; class Lepidosauria; order Squamata; family Dipsadidae; genus Diadophis; species Diadophis punctatus. Next base: position 223,297,171 of record JALIGW010000001.1, on the reverse strand, counting down.
AGAATCCTCACACTGTAAATGCAAAGCAGTTATTCTGATTACTAAATCACCCATGAACCATGACAGGATCCTAGTGCAATTATTAGTACCATCACCTCAGCATTGCTTTGCATGGTGCAGGGAGGAGAGGGAGACTTTAAGAGGATGCTAAAACCAAATTCGCAGCAGTTCTAGCTGCTGTGACCAATTCAAAGCAATCTTGACACGAGTACAGATTCCCTGCCATTGGCACTATATTTTATTAAGGCACATCTACACATTGATATCACAGTAATGGGGAAGAGGATCAATTTATTTGTGAACCTAGAATGTACAGCTTATGATACATCATTTGAAAATAAATGGCTACTGAGAAATTCCTAATGTTTTAATTCTGTCGTTTCTTTGCTATACTACGTAGGAATGTCATGAAATCCTAACATTCATGTTTGGATCCCCTCATTCTGTATATTTTTGTGAACATTCCTCTCATGCATGTGTATAACATCAAACCTACACTGCAACACCCTCTTAATTACCTTCCTGCCAGACTGGGACTTGAAACTTCTTATGGATTCCCCAGACTTTGGTTATGGGAAGCTGGCAGGAAGTAGCTTGACCTTACAAATCAGTTAATGCTGGCAGCTGGGACTACAACAGTCCTTCTCAATTATTTTCTATTACACCCCCCCTAGGAAGAAGTAAACGTTTTGCGCCGCACCCCCCCCCAAACTCTCTGCCACGACTGTAAGCCTTGGGCTTTCCCCCAGGAAAGGGAACGGGCATCCCACCACCACACACACACGCCCCCCGCTGCTCCCCCCCACTGTCGCCGCTTCTCCGGAAGCACTGGACCATCCACGCCCATCATCTGCAGCCTTGTTGCTGGGGATGATGGGTGCGATTCATCCTCATCCTCTCCCGAAGGATCGCTGCCTAGCTTGGGTGGCAGGTTCTTCCCCTTGCCCCTTGCCAGGAACAAGAGAAATGAGAGAGGACGGCGGGTGAGCCAGAGAGGAAGCCCTTTTCTCCCCGCCCCCGCTCGTCTGGGTGAGCAACTAGTCCTCCCTGGACACGCACACCCACCAACCCACCCACGAACATAACACACCCCACGCCGAAGAGTGGAGTTCGGAGCCTCCGGGTGAGGCCAGAAAGGTTCCGGAGGAAACGCCGGCTGGAGAACAACTCCCTCTGTCCGCCGCTGCTGCCGCGCAGGAGCAGAGGGCAAACACCTACCCCTTGGCCAATCGCGAGCCGCCGCGCCCAGCAGGGATGGGGTGAGGAACGTCACCCGGGCTGCCACACACTAAGCCTCCTGGGGTCTCTCCGGCTCACTCGGCCACAAGAGCATGAGGCAGCTTCGGCGCAGGGTGCAGCCGGCAGCCGGCTCCCTTGCCTGGAAGTCACACATGCCCCCCCGGGGGGGGCGCCCCACTATTTGAGAAACACTGGACTACAAGGATTGCTATTGTTAAGCAATGTGGTCATGCTTTGATATCACTCAGTGTCATAAATTCTGGTCCCAACTACTGTTGTCAGTTGAGGACTATCTGTAAATGTTTAAGGCATGAGGAGAGTCCTTTCCCATCCTGGTGAGCAAACAACATTGTATAGTTCATTGTTTGATCACTAGGATGGAAGAGGGATCGCCACATACCAAAACATATACTGGTAGTAACTCTGAAGCGAACCTGGCTGAAGCCATTTTGTCCTGCCTCACAGTTGCCACGAAGTCAGGGGAAGGGGGGGGAGTAGATAGCCCAGCTTACAGTCAAAATAAAAAGTTTTCATGTGGGAACCAAGATCATCGTAACAGGTGGCTGGTGAAGGAGAAGAGGAGCCTGCCAGCCATATTCATTGGACAACGTGACTGATGACACTGGGGAGTGGGGGAAACTGTTAATCTTTTAATTAGGTGAAAACCGCAGGAACTTTCAGAGTTGGTTTTCATCAGCTGTGCTGATATGATGCATCCAATAAGGAATCTACCTGCCTCGGAGTTCTGCTTTCAATGGGTGCATTACTCAGAACGCTGACAGGTAGTCCTTGACTGACAACAGCATTTGGGACTGGAATTTCCGTCACTGAGTAATATGGTCATAAAGCATGACCACATGACCATACTGGGTGGCTTAGATACTCAGGACCCGAGTCTTCGGCTGATGCTATGCAATGCCAGGTCCATGGTAAATAAAGGCCCCCTCATTCACGATCTTATTGTCGAGGGGGGAATGGACCTGGCGGGTATCACGGAGACCTGGTTGGGGCTGGAGGGAGGTGTCCCTCTGGTGGAGATTTGCCCACCAGGTTTCAGAGCATTCCATCAGCCGAGGGCTCAGGGGAGGGGAGGGGGGGTGGCGGTTGTTATTAATGAGGGTCTTGGGCCAAGGGAGCCCACTGGGCCACAGATAGCTGGTTGTGAGTCCCTCCTTGTGAAATGGGGCCATGGGGTTCAGAAGGGCTTGCTGCTTACGTACCTGGCTCCCTGCCGCGTAGCAGCTGCCCTGCCTGAGCTACTCGACACGATAGCCACGGTGGCGGTTGACACACCCAGGCTTTTGGTCATGGGAGATTTCAACCTGCCATCCGTTGGTGAAACATCTGAGTTGGCTCGGGAGTTCTTGGCTTCCATGACGGCCATGGACCTAACCCAGTTAGTTCATGGCCCCACACGAGGGAGGACACACTCTAGACTTGATTTTTGTCTCTGGCCAGTGGTTGAGTGGTCTTGATATAGGGGATGTAGTCATTAAACCCTTGTCATGGTCAGATCACTCACTCCTTCACCTAGACCTCCATACCGCTTCCCCACGCCGCAGGGAGGCGGAACCAGTTAGATGGGTCCGCCCCAGGTGCCTGATGGACCCGGACAGGTTCCAGACGGAGCTTGGGCCACTTCCTGATGATCTAGCCCTCAACTCGGCCGAGGACCTGGTTGCCGCCTGGGACAGGGCAGCCGGTGGGGCCTTGGACCGAGTTGTGCCTTTGCGGCCTCTGACTCGGCTCCGATCCCGCTCGGCTCCCTGGTTTACTGAGGAGGTGAGGGAGATGAAGCGCCGGAAAAGACGCCTAGAGAGCGGTTGGAGGGCCAGTCTCTCTGAATCTGATCGAACACTGGTAAGGTCGCATATTAAGACCTACCTAGTGGCGATAAAAGCGGAGAAATCGAAGTATTTTTCCACTCTTATCGCGTCATCAGAGAATCGTCCAACAGCCCTGTTCAGGGTGACCCGTTCCTTACTCCATCAAGAAGCGCGGGAGGATCCCCTGGAAGGCAGGGCTGAGGACTTTGGACGATATCTACATGACAAAATCGCTCAGATTCAGGGGGAACTGGACTCCAACTGGGTGGATACGGACGCGGTGACAGGGAATAGTCTTGAGAACGTTATCTGGGAAGAGTTTGACTCGGTGACCCCTGAGGATGTGGACAAGATTCTGGGGAGGCTCAGTGCAGCCGCATGTTTATTGGACCCGTGTCCCTCCTGGTTAGTGCTGGCTACCCGGGAGGTTACACGAGGCTGGCTCCAGGGAATTATTAATGCCTCTTTGGGGGAGAGTTACTTCCCCACGGCTTTGAAAGAAGCGGTGGTGAGCCTCTCCTCAAGAAGCCCTCCCTGGACCCAGCAATTTTAGCTAACTATCGCCCTGTCTCCAACCTTCGCTTCGTGGCGAAGGTTGTTGAGAGTGTGGTCGCACGACAGTTTCCCCAGTACTTGGAGGAATAATCATACCTAGATCCATTCTAGTCGGGTTTCAGGGCCGGGCACAGCACGGAAACGGCATTGGTCGCATTGGTTGATGATCTCTGGAGGGCTCGGGACAGGGGTTGTTCCTCTGTCCTGGTCCTATTAGACCTCTCAGCGGCTTTCGATACCATCGACCATGGTATCATGCTGCACCGGCTGGAAGAGTTAGGGATAGGGGGCACCGTTTTTCGTTGGTTCTCCTCCTTTCTCTCCAACCGGTCGCAGTTTGTATTGGCAGGGGGGCAGAGGTCGTCCTCGAGGCCTCTTACATATGGAGTGCCCCAGGGGTCGATTCTCTCGCCCCTTCTGTTCAACATCTATGTGAAGCCGCTGGGTGAGATCATCCGTGGCTTTGGGGTGAAGTACCATCAGTACGCCGATGATACACAGCTGTACATTTCCACCCCAGGCCACCCCAATGATGCCCTTGAAGTGATGTCCCGGTGCCTGGAAGCTGTGCGGATCTGGATGGGGAGAAACCGACTCAGGCTCAACCCTTCCAAGACGGAGTGGCTGTGGTTCCCAGCGTCTCGATATAGTCAGATGATTCCATCTCTGACTATCGGGGGCGAGTCTCTAGCCCCCGCCGAAAGGGCTCACAATCTGGGTGTCCTCCTGGGTCCACAGCTGTCCTTAGAGGACCATCTGACAGCTGTGACCAGGGCGGCCTTTTATCAGGTCCGCCTGATACGCCAGTTGCGGCCCTTTCTGGATCGGGATTCCCTGTGCACAGTCACCCATGCCCTGGTCACGTCGCGTCTGGACTACTGTAATGCTCTCTACATGGGGCTCCCCATGAAGAGCACCCGGAGGCTCCAACTGATCCAGAATGCGGCCGCGCGGGTGGTTTCGGGGGCTAATTGGCGCTCCCATATAACACCCCTCCTGCGCGAGCTGCACTGGCTTCCAGTGGTCTACCGGGTGCACTTCAAGGTGCTTGTTACTACCTTTAAAGCGCTCCATGGCATTGGACCTAGGTATCTCCGAGACCGCCTGCTGCCACAAACTGCCTCCCATCGACCAGTGCGCTCCCACAAAGAGGGCCTCCTCGGGGTGCCATCAGCCAAGCAGTGTAGGCTGGTGACGCCCAGGGGGAGGGCCTTCTCTGTGGGAGCACCCACCCTCTGGAATCAGCTCCCTCCAGACTTAAGAACAATTCACGACCTGTCCACCTTCCGCCACAGACCTTTAAGATATCTAGAAATATAGCTATGCTGTTATAGAAGTAGAGTTGATTGGTTTATTGAACTGATTCATATGACCATTCATATTGCAAATGTGACTCTGGGCAGTTAACAATATACTTAAAACAACACAAATCACAAAAGAGCAATATATAAAAATATATAATGGTTGTCAAGAATGAACCCAATAAACACTCAATGGTAGCAACATTTCATAGGCCATCTAATCTCATGACCCCCATGCTGGTAAATTCCATCTTGGAACACAATTTCAGTTCTATAGTATCAACTAGGAGAGGGGGGAAAGAAAGAGAAAAGTCAAATATGAGAGTTAAACATTCCAAATTGTGCTTTTAAGAGATCAACTTCAAAAGACACTCTTCCTGTTTATATATCTCTGTGTCTCAATCAGCCGGTGAACATATTACCACAGAATGTTCCAAAATTTAAGAAAGCAGTAGCACCTATTGTGAAGATGTAGAAGAGTTATGTTAAAGGTTAAGACCCAAAGATGTCACCATTGTGCAAACACTATACATTATTTTTTTCTTAGTCAGTGAATCATTCCTCACTAGCATTAAAACAGGTTCCTTACTGTATTATGTGCATAGTTGCATTCAATTCTCCATATTTGTATCACTGTACTGAAGTGGATCAAGTAATTGCAAATTGGTAAGATAATAAAACTGTGTAGGACTACTAAACCATACTATAATTTTGAGTTCAAAGATGGAGGAGCAACTATATCAAGTCATCCTTGTGCTGTTTGGATCATAACAAATTACCTAACAGAATCATTTCTAAGTTGTGGGGAATATAAAAAGATATTGCTATTAACAATCTCTTTGAAGTGACATGGGAGTTTGTATCCTATTCCACTATTAAAAGTCAGGAGAAAAAGTCACCTGAGAAGGGATAAATCTGGCCTTTGCTACACAAATCACTCTCATTTTGGGATTTTCCACCTTTGACTGATTTAAAAAAAACGGAGTAGGGCAGAGGTCTTCAAACTTGGCAACTTTAAGACTTGTGGAATTCAACTCCCAGCATAGCTGGCTGGAGAATTCTGGGAGTTGAAGTCCACAAGTCTTAAAGTTGCCAGGTTTGAGGACCCCTGGAGTAGAGTATGCATTACAACTCAAATCACCAATTTAACGCCGCTTATTAAGCCATGAGCATAACCTGTCTTAAATAACCCGTCAGGGGGAAAAAAACCCATGCAATGGACGATTGTGCAGGTGCTGATTTCTCTCCGCGGGAAAAGACATTAAGAGGACATCCAGTGAACTCGCTTCTTTATTTTCCTATAAGGAAGCACCATTTCACGTCTTCGGAGGCTAGTAAACCTCGAGTGGCTAAACTCTAACTCAAAGTCCAAGCTTAAGGACAGATATATATGGCCCCCTACACAAATGGATAACTGCATTCCTGTCAAACAGACAACAAGTGGTTAAAATAGGATCATCTCTATCAAACCCTGTACCTGTTAACAGTGGTGTTCCCCAAGGAAGCGTTTTAGGACCAACTCTCTTCATTCTTTACATAAATGACATTTGTGATATTATACAAAGCAACTGCATCCTCTTCGCAGATGATGTAAAACTATTCAACACCACAGACAATACTACAACCCTTCAAAAAGACCTTGACTATATATCTGAATGGTCAAACAAGTGGCAACTACCTATCTCTATCAACAAATGCTCAGTTTTACACATTGGCAAAAATAATCAAAACACTAAATACAAACTAGATGATCATGACCTTGATGATGATCCTCACTCAGTAAAGGACCTCGGAGTACTCATCTCTAACGATCTAAGTGCCAGAGCCCACTGCAACTACATAGCAAAGAAGGCATTAAGAGTGATTAACCTAATCTTGCGCAGCTTCTTCTCTGGTAACATTGTACTCTTAACCAGAGCATACAAAACATTTTCTAGACCGATTCTTGAATACAGCTCATCAGTCTGGAACCCACACTACATATCAGACATTAACACAATTGAGAATGTCCAGCGATACTTCACAAGAAGAGTATTACATTCCTCTGTTCACAACAGAATTCCTTATGAAACCAGACTTGAAATTTTGGGACTTCAAAATTTAGAACTCCGCCGCCTTCGATCTGACCTAAGTGTAGCTCACAAAATTATCTGCCTCAATGTCCTACCTGTTAATGACTACTTCAGCTTCAACCACAATAATACAAGAGCTCACAATAGATACAAACTTAATGTAAATCGCTCCAGACTTGATTGCAAAAAATTCGACTTCAACAACAGAGTTGTTAACGCCTGGAACACTTTACCTGACTCAGTAGTTTCTTCCCCAAACCCCCAAAACTTCAACCTCAGATTATCTACCATCGACCTCACCCCATTCCTAAGAGGTCGTTAAGGGGCGTGCATAAGCGCACAATCGTGCCTACCATTCCTGTCCTAATGTTCACATATATTCTTACCTCTTTTACTCTTATTCATGCTTGTACTATTACATATATATTCAATCATGTTTACTGTTTATACTTTGTTTATAATCATATATGCTTGACAAATAAACAAATACAAATACAAATATACGGATTACATTCAACCGGACATCTGAATAGGCTCGTTTTCAGGAATGGATTAGTTATGGATTGATTAGGGATTCCGTCTTCCACCCTCCGGACTGATAATCTATTCTACATAGAACGCGAAGGGAAAGAACGCGGGAAAACTTCTTTCCTTCCTTTCCTCCCCACTCCCCCCCCCCCCGCCTCTCCTCCGAAAGCGCCGCGCCGCCCCGCCTACGCCCTTTGCGTACTCTCTTCCGGCTGCTCCTCTTCCGCAGCGCGTAGGCTTTCGTCACATCCGCTGCGTTCCGAGCAAAGCACCTGCAGGCGTCGCTGCTGTCGCCGAACCCGCGGCAATCTTTTTTTTTTCCCCTGCCGACCTTGCGCAGATCTTCCCAGCCTAGGCGAGGTTTCGGTCGTCGGCTGCTGCGGGTTCAAGGGCGGAGGCCGTCCACGCGTTTCTCCCTCACCCCCTCCTCAAAGGGTGAGCGAGCCGAGAAGGCAGCCACCGGCGCAGTCATGCTGGTTTTCCAGAGGGGGCTGCGGTTGCTGAATGGGACCGTGAGGAGCCAGATCCTCCCAAGGGCAAAGATGTCCACCAAGCCAGGAAAGAACAGTTTCTTGGTGAGTGTTCTTTATTAAAAAAAAAAAAGCTTCCAGGCCGCACGCGCACGCGCACGCGCACATGACTCATGAATGTCAATACTGTTCACCTTCAAGAGCAGGTTTCTGAAGGGCTCAATCGCATCTGGCAAGAGCCCCCTGGCTAGGCCTGGGCTAAGAGGAGCACGTCCGAAAGAAACACGGGGTCAAAGGCTTTTATTTTAATTACTCTGATACTGCGAGGCCGTGTTATATATATATTGTGCCTCTTTTTCCGGACGGATTGAAATAATGTGGTGGAAGAGGAAATGCTCCCAAGGACAGCGTCACGTGCCTTCGTGTCTTCTTTTTAAAAGGAAATTTAAAAACGGTCGTTTAAATGCCTACGGCAGAGGACATGGGGGCCGTATAGTTGCATAAGGCCTTATGGATCTTTAATGAAAACCAACAGACATAAGCCTTAAATCCTATCTGCATTCTTGCACTCACTTAGCTTACTAAAATAACGATCATAATATGAAGGCAGGATTAATTCTCCCCTCACCACCACCACCCCAGTATTTTCAGCCTGAAATTCATGTAAATGTGTAAGATTTGCTCTTAATACCGGTAATAGACTTTTAATTGCTTGTCACTTTAAGACAGTGTTTATATCCAACATTTTACAATCTGAAGTATTATATCCCCCCCAATGCCCAGTGTTGTAGCAGTCTGTATTCCTGAGAGGCTGCCATGTAACAGATGAAGTCACAGTGAAGAATAGGATAAGTGGTTTGAGCTAATTGCTTAAAAATCATTATGATTCATTTCTTAATTTGGAATACTTCCACTCAGAGCACTTGTGTTGCTTCATAAAGAATTTTATGAGAGTAGGCTAGATAGTGGCCTTTTTCAGTTTTAATCTTTTATACATTCCCTTTTTTTTCATTTCACAAGAAACTGTAAGAGGGGAAAGTCTTATTGTTAGGAATTATTATTCTATTTCAGGACTATCTAAATTTTAATGGTTTCTTGCAGCAAACATGAGTGCATTTTTTTCATGTTGAAGATTTCCCTGCAGTAAAACACTAACTGCATACATTTTAAATAGACTGCAGTACATCTGAGATTTATGTTGTCATTGTGTTGTTTGCTGTAAAAAATAAGTATAACATAATAGATAGAACCTAATTTGAAAGTATTTCTAGTACTCTGAACTCTCTAAAATTATCTCAAGGAATCTACAGGAATTTATACTACTGAAAAAACTGAGGATCATTAAGATTACAATGAATATTGTATATGCCGTAAATTTGCTACATGAATCACGTGCAGTAAGTTATAGAAGTTTGCACTCAGTCCATAAGCTTTCATATATAAACTAGAAATGAAACAACTAAGCAGTCACAATTCTCACCTAGCTTGTGCATCTATCTCGTATGTTGCATACGTAACACCCTTTTTTTTCAATTCACAGGAAAATGCCATTGGATTCACAGTTATTTTTACTGCCGGCTTTTTGCCAATTGGTTGGGTTATGGGCAATCTGGACAGTTACACTAAATGAGAAGAAAAAGCTTTGGGAACATGGTCACAAAGAAGAAAATGTCAACGTTTGTTATTCCCAGAGGCTTTCATTATTAAAACTAAAATTTGAAAATTCACAACGGCAAGTCCAAGTTTTTATTTAGAAAAACCAGTATGCGTTATCCATGATAGAAGTAAATATTGGGGTCTCTATATTAATAATTACAAAAATATTTATGCAAATTTCAGACACAATTTTTTTAAAAGCTTCCCAGGAACAGAAGGCACAGCTGAAGAAAAACAAAGTAGGCCCTCCTCATCATGCAATTTATATTGGCAGTGAAAGATACGATATGAAGAATAGTTTTTGACACCAGTTATACTGTTTAAAATAATTTTTATTGGCAGGACACCCAATCTTGAACCTAAGTCACCCTCATCTAGCCTAACATTGTACAATTGTAGTCTGCAGTTGGTTTATAATTCAGGCCATGTGAAAATGTGATTGACTAAACCATGGCTAAGCTAGTGTAAGTACCGTATTTTTCGGAGTATAAAACGCACCTTTTTACCCCCCAAAAGAGGGTGAAAACTTGGGTGCGTCTTATACACCGAATGTAGCCCCACCCAGCCACCCCCACCCTTTGGCCTCTGCCTGCCAGCAATTTACCTCTTTCCAGCAAACAGGGCAAAGCACAAGAAGAGCTGATCTGCCTCCCGACCTACAGCTGACTGAAATGAAACTGAAACTAAGGTGGCTGTGATGAGACATATTGCTGGGAGATAAACTGCTGGCAATATTAGACTGCTAAAATTGCAAGAAGGCAAGCTAGAGCTGCTGTGGCTCAAGAGATAGAGCTCTTGCCTCACAATCAGGAGGTTGTGAGTTCTATCCTAGGTACAGGCAGATTCTGTTAATATGTTATTTTGTTAAATGTTTGTAGAGTGTTCAAATTATTAGACTTATTTTTTAAAGACTGCTTTATTATTGTTCTAGACAACTTAACAAAATGAAGAAGCTTTTTAAAATAAATGCTTGCTCTGAAGAGGCCCAGTGCTATTGTATCTTCTTTTAAATAGCAGAGAATACTTCCAGAAAGCCACATCAATTTTAAAGATCTGTAAAAGTATAATCTGAAATGTCCTGTTTTAGTATTAAGTATTAGTATTAAGTATTAGTATTAAAATAAGCCAGCTGAGAAACCCTGACTTAGTCATGTTTGGAGTAGATGTATTTAAATAATTAGGAGGAGTTAGTGTGATTACATGTAAGAAAGCTTTCTGGGATTAATATACTGCCATAATGTACATTTCTCCAATTCTTTGCCATTTCTATGGGTCAGGCACACATGCACAGAAATACACAGCAAACAGTGTATATCATCTGTGCTGTTTGCTGCTTGGCAAATTGCTGGGAGGCAGAGGCCTTTTTTCCTTGTTTTCCTCCCCCAAAACTAAGGTGCGTCTTATACTGCGGTGCGTCTTATACTCTGAAAAATACGGTAAATACAGATAATACTCGGTTAACAGCAATTTGGACTGGAATTTTTGTCACTAAGCAACGTGATCTTAAAGTGTGTTGTCAAATGACCACATCACTTATTCACATCATGTCCAGTCTTTCCTGGTTGCCATTGTAATAGAATCCCATGTCATTAAGTGAGGACTTTGCTACCATTTGTGACTACCTGCTGGTTCTCATTTGAGTTTGTTTGTAAGCTGGCAAACAAGGTTGCAGATGACAATCCCACAACTTTGGGATACTGTGATGGCTGGAACTTTGAGGATTAGTCGTGAGTACCATTTGTTCAATGCTGTCAAGTTAAAACTGTCAATGAACAAGTCATTAAATGAGAACCATCTGTGTTATAACCAGTCAGTCTGGAAATAAATATGATTTGTAACAAAGATTGAGAGAAGGTAGGGAGCTATAGGGTTTATGAGAAAGGATGCAAGGAGTTACAGCTCAGCACTACATTTCTGGTTCTGGGTTCTATCACAATTTTTAATGTGATACCTCCTAAGTATTGTATAGCTAAGACATGACATGAGTCTTTTATTGATTAGCCCTTGGGCCATATCAAAGTGCGAAGTTCCAATGTATAGCTAGTTAAAATGCTTTTTAGTTTTTATGACACAGAAAAAAAACAAGCTAGATTTTTATTTAAGAAGTTCTTTAACAGGACTGTCAGCTGAACCTAATTACAGGTAGTCAACATACAAAGGTTCATTTAGTGACGTTCAAAGTTACGTCACTGAAAAAAGTGCATGACCATTTTTCACATGACCATTGCAGCATCCCCATGGTCACATGATCAAAATTCAGATGTTGGCAATTGACTCATATTTATGACAGTTGCAGTGTCCAGGGGTCATATGATCACCTTTTGCAACCTGACAAGCAAAGTCAACGGGGAAACCAGTTTCACTTAATTGTATGATTAACAACTGCAGTGATTCACTTAACAACTGTGGCAAGAAAAGTCGTAAAAGGGGGCAAAACCCACTTAACAAATGTTTCACTTAGCAATAGAACTTTTGGACTCAATTGTCGTAAGTTGAGGACTACCTGTAATTTATATTGACTTTAAAAAATGGCATTTAGGCTAATTCCATTTTTACTGTTTCTATAAAATGCTTAAAACATTGAAAAGAGGGTAGCATTAAATTAGAATTCCTAGTATCTTTCTACATCTGGCATGCTGGGTAAAACCGCTAGTATTTATACTCTGAAAGCCACATAAATACATTAATGGTACCATAAGTACATTAGAGGTGAGTAAATAGGGCACATAATTGCTGAAAAAGTAACATTTGTGAGAAGAAACAGGCTTATTTAGCTGGCATGTTTGAACTATGAAATAGTCTCGAGAATGAACTTTGCTTGTTCTATAAATACACTATGTAATTTTAGATAAGCAACTGAAGTTTTGTATACTCCATTTGCTGAATTACCCTAAATATATATCCCACAGGTCTTTAGGCACTGTATCTTTATACATGGAGTGTTCAAATTTTTAAGATAAATCTGGACAGTGAAAGCTTGACACTTGGTTGGAGAAACTGAGATAATCCTGATAATCAGATTACCGTACCTATTATGCCAAATCTATAATGGGTGGGGTAAAATAAGCATTTAAATGAAAGGATTTGGTGAGAAAACAAGTTTTAATGTTGTTTGGCAGGAAAATATAAATGGCTGTAATTTTAAAGACATTGGACAAAATAACATTTTGTAACATTTTACAGACATTAGGTTGGTTTTAAGGTAGTTTCCATTACATATTACATTTTTTTTAAATACAATTTTTTGGATATATTTTATTTGCAGGCATTATTCAACTTGTGTGGGAATAAAGCTTGCATAATTTTTGAATATAGGTCTTTAGATTCAAAAATATGTGACTGCAACTTATTTTTGTTCAGAGTAGGATAACATTTCAGATGAGCAAAGCACCCTGATTTACATCCCATCTTTTTTTAAGCACAAAAGGGTACTGTAGTTGCATTCTTTTTTCCCACCAATCTTGTGAAATAAGCTGACTTCATGTGTGACTGACCTACTCAATGAATTTTTGTGGCCAAATCTGGGTTTCTCTGCTCCTAGCTCAGTACTTCGATTGCATTAAATGCAAACTTCTCTATGATTAGAAAAATAATGGGCATTCATTCCTTATCCATCTTACAAACTTTTATGGGAAAATTCGATCTGGCTGAAAGTGGTGATCTTCTCTTTGCAGAGCACATTTGCTTTCACCTGATGCTCATATACATAAAACTGTTGGCTTTAATGCATAGGAATCCTGGTTTTCCTTGTGAAAGCATGAAATCAGTTTTAAGCAGCTACGCCTGATGTCTAACCATCTAATACAGTGTTTCCCAACCTTGGCAACTTGAAGATATCTGGACTTCAACTCCCAGAATTCCCCAGCCAGTGAATGCTGGCTGGGGAATTCTGGGAGTTGAAGTCCAGACATCTTCAAGTTGCCACGGTTGGGAAACACTGATCTAATACATAGTATAGTAAGATTGACCAGTGATATGCAACACTATTCAATTTTCAGTGGACTTGCATATTTGATTTTGGGGTGGAGGTGGAGTCTTCTAGTGAATGCCAGACAAGCCCATGCAATTTTGGGGACAACAATCTTAGAAGTGGTTAGCCATTGTTTTCCTGGGGGTGAATGAATGTGAAGTTCCCCAATTGAATTTGCACCTAATGCAGGATTAGAACTCAGTCTTCTAGTTTCTAGCCCAATGTTCTTTCCACCACACCAAAGTGACTCTTATTTGGAGTGTGTGTGTAGTTGTTGCAGTTTTCTTGGCAAGATTTTCAGAAGTGGTTTGCCACTACCACCTTCTTAGGACTGGGAAAGGATGACTGGCCCTAGGTCACCCAACTGGCTTTGTGCCAAAGTTGGTATCAGAGTGGAGTCTCTTTCTAGCTTAATGCATTAACTACACCAAACTGGCTCTCATGACATGTGGTCCTCATTTAGTGACTGTTTGCTGTTACACCAGTGGCAACAAAGTTTGTGACCAATCATTGTGTTTATGGCTTTCACAGCCTGCAAGGCAAAGGAAAGCTGAATTAAGGCCATAAACAGTCAGTTTCACTTAGCAACCATTTCACTTAACAATGGAGTTGGTGGTCCAAATTATCACTAAAGGAAGACTACCTGCATTAGAAATGTAGTGGTGCAATAATTAGGGCATCTTTGCACATAATCTACACAAAAAAGCAATGAATTAAGTAAAGTATGAAAGATGTGATGCTGCCAGAATTATTTTAGAAGACCCAGCCCATATACTAAAGACAGATGTTAATTAATACACTTCAAATTTTATAGTATTGCCCTTTAGTTTGTTTCTCTGCACCTCCAGTGGATAAGCTGTTGTAAATACCACTTACTGGTTTTTACTAGCAGACCATTCGATTTCTGTTAATACTTTTTAGAAAGCAATACTGCACATCATAGCAGAAGGAAAATAAATTTAGTCTTAAAATATGGCATTCTCTAATAAAAGCTCACTTTTCCTGTTTCCATCATAAAATGTTAAGTGTGCATTTTAATAGGACTTATTAGCGCACTTATTTCCATAAAAAAGAAATTATTTGAACACATGGGTACATTGGTCGCTATATTCCAGAAGAAAGTCGCAAGCACCTTTTTCAAGAATCTGTTTTAATACAGATGAGTGTGACTGTTCAAATCATAGGGAAGGCAGGAAATTTTAACAGACTAATGGTTTTGCCTATCCTGCCATTTTTTTTAAAAAAAAATGGCCACTGTGCTATGGTTTTTCTCCAATGAACTTTTGACACTTGAAATAAATACTGCATGTAAAACAAGTATCTTTGTAAACTACAATAAAACTACAACTATTTCCCTTACTCATCCATTAAAGCTGGAAGAAGCCATACCAGAAATTATATCAGCAACACTGATTCCATTCATGATCAGAATCTTTTAAAACTATTTTCTACATCATTAAACACCTTGGATCTCTTGAAAATACTCAATTCAAAAGTCAGCTTGTAAAAGAAAATCAATAGAAATGCACAAGAGGGATGGCAGAGACATTTATTCCAGCAGTTGTTTTACTGCATCATATTTCAGGATAAAATATTGTAAAAGACGAGGAAACCCAAAGAAAAAATATAAAAACAAATCCACAAAATTTATGACTTTATTCTCAGAAAACTCACGATGGGACTGAGCAATTTCCTTTATTGCAAAATATGGGGAGGCAATGGGAAAAAGTGTGAGTTCCCAGTTTTGTTACCTTTGAGCTACCAGGAAGATTCCAGGAAAAAGATCATACTTTCCTCCACCCATCAGAAATGCCTGACAATGGTTGAAGACAGCTTTACCGTTTTGCACAATAAGTGCAAAATGGAAGTCTTGCTGCTATCCTACTGTGGTGCTAATGACCTGCACCCCTTTAGTGTATGTAGCGCCTAGCATTCTCCAGTGGAAACTCCCAGCAAGACAAATTCGCCATTATAGACTACCAAACCCCATTTTGGTGACAACAGGATGAATGCTCCCAAGGAATACACTACTCAAATGTTAGTGCATAGGAAGGAATTCCTGACTCCAAGCACCAAAGGGTCATGCAGCAAATGCCACTTAGATCTCTGTACAAGCATGACAAAACGTTTCCCCCAGCCCCTCCCCCCCTTAATAGCATTTAGTACAGAGTCAGTGGTCAGGGCACTGCCAGTTTCAGCAACAGTACAAGGTATTTCCTCAGCCAGTGCAAAGTCCTCTATGTTAGGATATCATGGGCTTGGTGTTCCACCAACATTTCCATGTTCTTCACATCTGTGCACCAGAACTCCAGACGGTCTTTCATACCCTTTATCTAGAAAACAAATCAACAATCATATTAGAAACTAAGACACAAATGAGACAAACTAAGACACTACAATTGCCATATCAGAAAATTTCGCAAACAGTGCACAACAAGCAGTAAAGGCTCTCCTAGCTCTCACATTTGGCAACCTGTGGAGCTGTACTCCTGAAAGCCTTGAGACTCCCAGATGACAACTGCCACACCTCCACCCATGCCCTGAAGTCTCAGATGATGCCACACCTGAAACCCAGCTGGGCACATTTCAAAAAGAGCCAGCCCACCCAGCTCCCTTCCATACCCAATTAGATTTTGGCAATATAAGCCAATACATATTTGAAACATTCCACCTGCTCAATAGAACTTCCTTTATCAATCTAGTGAAGGGGTTGAAAATTTCTTGAATACCAGGACATTTGTTTTAGGTAGTTTATTTTGAGGCATTCAAATATTGATAGTGCTCTACAACAGCTAGGTGCCCCAACTTTTCCTACGGTGCTGCAGTGGATGGCTGGATCATCCACATATAAAATGATATGGGGCAACTGATGAAGAGGGAGAATGAGGTCCATGGGTCGAAAGCTATGTGAAAATAGCTGGTATAAGACCTCAAATAAAGGGACAGTAGATGTGGAGTACGGGCAGCTTCAAAAAGTTCACTCTGAAGGCCTCTAAATTCTAGCATTCATTTAATCCAGACTGAAGTGCTGTGAGAAATTTCTTTCCAATTCTAAACCAACAGGAACAAAAACTTCCAAAACACCCTGCATATATCTTACTGGTTCCATCTGCCTTGGTAGCAACATATTTTACTGACTGAAAAGTATTGATAGAAGTAGATATGCTGGAAATTAGACAGAATTAATGTGATTCCTGCTGCTCACTACAAAAATGTAAAACTTCTACATCTAAAATTGATGTGTGTGTATATATTTAAAATGTGAGGATTAAAGAAATGAAACACATTGCCAACAGTCTATGCTATTTTCCACCATAAAACTTTTTGGTAAGTTCTAAAACAAAACCTGTGAGGGGGTGCATAAGGAGAGGCTACCTGTTGTAAATCCAACACGCGTGGTTGAACCCATGTCATGTGAACCTTTTTATCCACTTCATCAATACTGCCTTTAACCAAGCCTACTGAGAGTGCTTTCATCACTAGTAGCTCCACCTGCACAATAAAAGAAAACAGTATTTTTACTGTCTTTCGAAGTAGTATACAATATGTCCCAGGTACAACTTACTGATCTGAAAACATGGTACAACTAAAGGTGAAATAGTGAACAATTACAGAGAACACACAGAACTTAGGAGTTAGTTATAGCCTTGCCCAAGAGCTTAAACAGCAGCTTCAACAAAAATTACTTGAAATCAAAATGTTAAATTAAATGGTGGATTGGTTTCTATTTAACTGAGTAAAAATATGGTATATAAAGCAAATAAATAAACTGCTCATCGGACCAGAACATCTGGTTACAACTGAGGTTAGTTCCAAAAGTAACTCACCTCATTTATAGTGACTTTGGCACTTCTAGCAATTTCTTCAAAAGTAAGTTGCCTGTGATTAGCTGGTCTGGTGAAGGTCATCTGTAGCCAAGAAAAGCTAGAGGATTACAACTAATATGGACTTTAAAAAATTATAACATGCCCACTTCAGAAATCTATGTTTATCTATCCTTGCTGACCTCAGTACGAAATGTTATTGACTGTAAAGCAGTCTAGATTTTGGATAAGAATCTTTAAGAAAAAATAGTATCTTGTATTATGAGAACTATATAATTATATAGTTATATAATAACTATATAATGATCTCAAAAACTGAACCCCCTCAAAGCAAGCTTTCAAATAAAAACTTAAATTAACTGATATTAAGCAGCTTGTGATTAACATTTAATTAATATATATTTAATAACAATCCATATGAAAATATTTCATAAAATGGCTTCCTTTATACTGTTTTTTGGTCTAATATTTTGAACAAACATTAACACTGACATACCAAATGATTTTTCCCCCTAGTATTAAATAGAAGCCAATACAGAATGCAATTCAATTGAATGACATACTTTATATGGAAGGACAGTAAGCATAATGTAAGTATTACTAACAAACTAACTGGTGTTCTTAAAATCCATTTATTTCAACCACCATGAGAAACAGCCGCTCTTTTTGCACCATAATTTAGTTTTACAAAACTTTTTTTTAAAAAAGTTTCAGTGATAAGCAAAAGTGTTTCCAGAATAGAAAAAAATATGATCCTTTGCAATGAGGATACAAATTAAAGTAAAAGTAATGTCAGTTAACAAAATAAATATACATTTTTGGCCCATGATTTTGGCTATCCAGATAGCTAGCAATGGTGCTACCTTTGTTGCAGGACCTACCTCCATTAAGCACAGTAGTTGGATTTTCTGCAGCAGAAGGGTTTCATTTGCAGCCAAGTCTGGCTATAAAACATAAATCCAAAAAAGTTACCTTTTTATATTTTTTTAAACATCACCTGACAGGAAAGTACCATTCATTTTGTGTTTTGCTTCTGTGCTCAAAACTATTCTCAAGCACACTACAAAATCATTCTAAACTTCTAAATGCATCTATCAAGATGGATTAAAATAGATCTCGGGAAGGGAAAGTGAAGACAAATAATAAAGAATTCCAACAGTCTTCGCAAATTATCTTTATCTCATTTTATTGGAGATTCTTAGCTCTGGATGTTAGGGATGCAGTTTTGCGGAAGAAGTTCTGCAGAACTCTCTGGAGTATAAATCCAGCTCTTATCTGCAAACTCTTTAAAGCTGCATCTTTTTCCAGGAAGGCACAGCTGCTTTAGTGAGTCAAAAAGTGTTACACATTCCAAAACACTGTACAACAAACTGTACAACAAAGTAGGCCTACACAACACGTGGAGAGCCAAGCAGATTGGTGCAGCCCATTAGCATTTTTTGAAAAACAACCAGTCCACTGACACAAAACGTCATTGCCACCAGAAAGGATCTGCTGTCATTGCCTAGGTTTTCAAGGCCTCTTCCATCCTGAGAGACATCCTGCCAAGCACCTAAAATGCCTCCGGGCCTCATGGACACCACTAACTCTACTCCTGCCTCTGCACTGCTAGCAGCCAACAGCTGATCATCTCACCAGCTATTTCAATGTGATCCGTGATTATCTTTTAAGGTATCTTTTAAGTCTGGCCCTTTTGCCTCTACAAACTATGTAGGATTGATTCTAAGTCAACCCAGGTTTCCAGATTGAATTCTGCTCACAGAACACAGTCAAAACATGGATTGTGTTCCGCAAGATGCTTAACAGCTCTTCCAATTTTGCAATCCTGGGCAGGCAGTAAAACCCTAGGGCCTCTGTTAGTTAATCAGCTGAACAAATCTAAGCTTGCATAAGAACTATTAAAATGATTTGATCTCTCTGAATTCATATCTATACAGCAATAAAGAAATAGATTCATCTAAAGGTGTTTATATTGCTTTCCTAAAATGCTATTGGGTCATGCCAATCACTAACCTGTTGGCCCCATGATGAATGCTATTGGGTCATGCCAATCACTAACCTGTTGGCCCCATGATGATTTCAATGCTTGGAATTTTTCCACATTGCCACTATTGAAGGCATAAAGAGTGTCAATCAGCCATTGTCTGTCAGTGTCCCTCAAAGATTCCAGTACAGGATGCATAAGCTATAGATGGAGATTAAAATATATTATTAACAGGAAACTTTTTTTAAACTCAACAGTTAAAACTAATATAACTCTACTTACCAGTTCCCCGAAGTTATAGACTCCTTCGCCCAAAAGTCCTGCCAAGCCTAAAGTAAAAGCTCTTTCCTGCTGGTCTGCCACTGAAAAGAAAAATATTCTACTTCAGTGACTTTCCCACATTCTTTCTCCCATTTCAGTAGCTGGGAGAATCCACAATTTCATAATTGCTATTTTAAACTCCATTCATATCTATTATATTTAACAAATAAATATAATATATATTAAATATTAAATATTAATATTTAAAGTTGAAACACTGACTTTATAAAATAAACACATATTAGTGTGAATTCCCCACCCTTTTGAAAAATAAGACTGTGTCTCTCTGACCATTCTATTCATAAAAGTGCCTTGTTCTTTCCTTAAAATGTTTAATGTGTATTTCTACATCTGTGTTAGTTTTTTTAAAAAAGTAAATTCTTGAGTGGAATTGCTCCTTTTAAAGGCACACATTTAAAAGCACTACACTGCCAAACATATTCAGTGGGGAAAGAAAAGAGATGACTACCTGGCAGGTCTTTGACATCTATGCAGCCCAGGAACCTTAATGCATCCTTATAGTAAGAGGCATGATTTCCAATTGTTTGATAATACTTGCTAGAAAGATCATAGAAGCGGCTGTGAACAGATGTCACTCCAGGAAGATTATTCAACATCTCCTCAACTTCTTCAATTGTCTCCTAAAGAAAATAAAATGGATGCCAAATCTTAATTTTCTTAATTCTTCTTCTTGTGCCATATCCGTCATCAGAGGTTGGCGATCATGTTGGCGATCCTATTTTTATCAACAGCCGCACAAAAAAGTGCTGTTGAGTTTTGTTCAAACCAATTTTCTTTATAGATAGATAGATAGATAGATAGATAGATAGATAGATAGATAGATAGATAGATAGATAGATAGATAGATAGATATATGTATAGGTATATAGATATATACACACATATATAGATAGATAGATAGATAGATATAGATATATACACACATATATAGATAGATAGATGATAGATACACACATATATAGATAGAGATAGAGATAGAGATAGAGATAGATAGATAGATAGATAGATAGATAGATAGATAGATAGATAGATAGATAGATAGATAGATAGATAGATAGATAGATAGATAGATAGATATATGTATAGGTATATAGATATATACACACATATATAGATAGATAGATAGATATAGATATATACACACATATATAGATAGATAGATGATAGATACACACATATATAGATAGAGATAGAGATAGAGATAGAGATAGAGATAGATAGATAGATAGATAGATAGATAGATAGATAGATAGATAGATAGATAGATAGATAGATAGATAGATAGATAGATAGATAGATATATGTATAGGTATATAGATATATACACACATATATAGATAGATAGATAGATAGATATAGGTATATACACACATATATAGATAGATAGATGATAGATACACACATATATAGAGATAGAGATAGAGATAGAGATAGAGATAGATAGATAGATAGATAGATAGATAGATAGATAGATAGATAGATAGATAGATAGATAGATAGATAGATAGATAGATAGATAGATATATGTATAGGTATATAGATATATACACACATATATAGATAGATAGATAGATAGATATAGATATATACACACATATATAGATAGATAGATGATAGATACACACATATATAGATAGAGATAGAGATAGAGATAGAGATAGAGATAGATAGATAGATAGATAGATAGATAGATAGATAGATAGATAGATAGATAGATAGATAGATAGATAGAGAGATAGATAGATAGATAGATAGATAGATAGATAGATAGATAGATAGATATATGTATAGGTATATAGATATATACACACATATATAGATAGATAGATAGATAGATATAGATATATACACACATATATAGATAGATAGATGATAGATACACACATATATAGATAGAGATAGAGATAGAGATAGAGATAGATAGATAGATAGATAGATAGATAGATAGATAGATAGATAGATAGATAGATAGATAGATAGACAGACAGACAGACAGACAGACAGACAGACAGACAGATAGATAGATATAGATATAATTATGGAATATATATACAGAAAGAGTATAAGTTTGCTTTTAGAAATATATGCATACGCTCAATCATTATCAAAGGAAATTATCAGTATTTGAATCAATGAACATTAGTAGATATAGCCTAGGGCAGTGATGGCGAACCTTTTTTGGTTCGCGTGCCAAAAGGGGGGGGAATGCGGGGGATCACGTGTGTGCGTGCCCACACTCATAATTCCATGCACCCCCGCACATGCACGCATGACCCCCCCTGCTCCCAGCATGCAATGGCACGCCCATTTTTCGCTCTCCCCAGGCTCCAGAGCCTTTCTAGGAGCCTGGGGAGGGCGAAAACGGCCTTCCCCACCCCCTCTGGAGGCTGGAAACAGCCTGTTTCCCGACTCCCAGTGGGCCCAGAAGGCCCGAAAATCAGCCAGATGGTGCACACATGCACGCCGGACCTGAGCTCGCGTGCCCACGATATGGCTCCGCGTGCCACTTGTGGCACTCGTGCCATAGGTTCGCCATCACGGGCCTAGGGCTACCCATTTATTTTAGGAGAATGGCAAATAGGCATTTATATGTCTCTACATAAGGTTAGCTAGATTGTCCTGAAGAAGGCCGGGTATAATTAGGCAGGGAAATTTGCCAGAATGAGTGAACAATATTTGAATTCAAGCAAGAGACTTCCTAGTTTCTAAAGAAGAATTAGGTTGTAATACAGTATCTGTATATTTATTGGCAATAACTGCTTCAATTTCTCTGAACTGATATAAAGTATACTCCATTTATGTAAAGTAGAAATGTACAACCTAAACTCTCCTATAATTCCACATCTTAGAGGCATCCCAGAGGCACTCTTAAAAATTGTCACCAAGTTGTAATGTTTAATCAGAAACAAGAGAGGAAACAATATATAGGAACAGCCATATTAACAATATTTAATTAATTTAATTAAATCAGATTTTAATTTTCATGGAATTCAATCATAAGCACAGGAATACTGGAAAGGAGAAATACTTAAAAATTGTGAGCAACCTAAAAATATAGCTATTTGATGCAAAAGGCAAAATTGAGTCAATGAACATACAAATAAAATACTGCCTCACCTTTGTAACTTGCAGGTCACCAATGTTTAATTTTAGAGCACCAATGGCTGTTTTACATAGAATCACAGCTTCATCGCTGCTTTTCACCTATAATCAATATAAATGTCACATCACAAAACAGCTGTTGTATATTGATACATCTATATCAAACAGTAAAAATATCAGATTAAAAATCCTAAATCTGACTTCTGTCCTTTGTCTATTTTCTTCCTGAAGAAAGCATACAAGTAGATCTCAATGAGATTAATGAATCCCATAAATTAGTCACATTTTTCAAATATTCACTATTCAAAATATATCTATGGAAAATAGGGTAATTGGTTCCAGTTCAAATAGGCAATTAAAATTTTTAAAGCATACGTTTATTACTGAAATACAGTTAGTTCTCATTTTATCAACTGTTCGGCAACTGTTCAAATGTACAAAGACGCTGAATGAATGGTAGTTACAACTACTCCTTGAAGTTATGGTTGTTGCAACACCTCGTCACATAATCAAAATTCAAACACTTGAAAGCCCACCCACATTTACAACTGTAGCATGTGCTTCAACTCCTCTGACCGACCAACCTCCCTCTCTCCTATCTGTTTTTTGGTTACCCTGCACTCTGCTGCCACCATCCATCATCTTCCTTCTGCTGTTGACAAATCATGCCTGGTCTAGGCAGTTGCTGGTCCTTCACAAGGCCTTCACGACAGTCACCTATCTTCCCCTATCTCTGCCCTTTGGGCTGCTATGCATAACCTTCACAAAGGGCTAGTGACTGCTTTGGCCAGATGTACCTCATCATGAGGAGGAAGAGGATCGTAAAGATCAGCTGGGCCAATGGAGGTAGATGGTGAGTGCAGGGCGGCTAAAAGGGCAGAAATGGAGGGGTGGGAAGGCAGATGGAGGCGGGGACTGAAGCAGAGGGGAGAATGGCAGAGCAGGAGAATTGTACAGTCCCTGCCTAAAGATTACAACTAAGGCTACCAGAACTTCTGTCACTAAAAGCCTACCAGAACTTCTGTCACCAAGTGGCACAGCCGTGTGATGTTTGCCTACCAACCACTTTGCTTAATGAAAGAAATTGTCCCAAATTAGGGTTGTTAAGGAAGGACTCTCTGTACTATACCAGAGAAAAAGGATATAAACCTGTATCCAAAGCATACCTGCTATTTAAGTTCTTCAAAATTAGTCTTTTCTCGAGTTAAATTTATAAGGGAGACTAGTATAGATCTATTTCAAGCTAATTAGCTCTCATCAGCTAGCGATACCCTTCTGAGATTTGAACCTGGGCTTGAATAAATAACTTGAAATAGATCTATACTAGTCTCCCTTTATTTCTTTGTCAGTAAATATAAATGTAACATAAAAATAGTTTGTCGCAAAAGCGACTGCCTGCGAAGGCTCCTGGATGGGGGCTGAAAGGAGAAAGCGGAAGCAGTATGCTCTGTCCCATATTTGGGTAGATCAGGTTGCCCTGATAAAAAAACACTTATTCTCTTCTTTGAGTTTTCCTCAAACAGAATTTTTTCTCCATTTTACATATGCAGCAATTAACACCTAAAATCCCAACAGCAACCTGCACTAACTGAAATGTGACCTGGTATCAATTTATATTTTGTACTAAATTATTGTATTATTTGCGACCTACCTGTACATTGGCTGGCCAGTATAGCACATGTCTAAAACTATTTGAATTAATAAAAAATTATATATAACTGTCTATTGCATTCTTTCCTTACCTTTTCGCGGGTCTTTTCCAAAAATGTAAGAGCAACATTAGGATCTAAAGAAATGCATACCACAGGCAACATTAAGGATTAGTTTAAAAATATATGCCATGCCCATCATGCACTTCAGCATTAACCCTTTAAAAATTATATTATGTACAATGGAACATATTAAAACATATAAAATATAATAAAATGCATTTTCTCATTAATATTTTAAAAATGAATTGTATACAGTGAAATATATTAATATAAAACATATAAAATATAATAAATATCAAAGAACTTCAGGCATGCTTTTTTGTATCTCTTAACTGTAATTCTCTCAAAGGAAATCTATGGCCTAAATAAAAGTGAGATCTCTTGCATATACTTTCATCCTATTCTGAAGGAACTGTAAACACAAGACAAAAATCCTACGAGTAAATGAGCAATAAAATAATATTTCAATTTCAATTGAATTGAATACTTTAATTTGGCCAAGTGTGATTAAACACAAGGAATTTGTTTCCAGTACAGAAGCACTCCAGAAAAGCAACAGAATAAAAATAATACCAATACATACCAATAAAAGAGGGAAGTAAAGATGATAATAAGGATAAATAATGCTACAGCCACACTACATGGATAAATATACATAAACATTACATAGAACTGTGAGAATTGGGCATTCAGCAGAGTAATGGCATGAGGGGGGAAATGTCCATAAAAAACTGTTTTCAATCTGTACTTTCAGAATTCAGCACTTAGCTTGCATATTAATAATATCAGTGAGCAAAATACTCAAGTTTGAAAAGATTTTTTTTTGAAAATGTTCATATAATGTTTGTTATGTTGAAATACTTTTGGAATAATCAAAAGTTGCACTAAGGTCCAAACAGCTATTCTAGATTTGAAATGGTCTACATAACCCAAATACTCCTTTGCCGTATTTGATATAGGTATTTCAAAGTCAACTTAACAGTAAGTACACACAAAATGTTTTTCCCTAACAGAATTGAAAGGTCAGTTGCTACTACTTTATTAAAGGTTAATGTATACCATTTCCAGCTTCAAAATTTCAACCTGAACCATTGTCTTTAGGAAAATAATTGTGTGTAAAAGGAGTTTACCTGTCATTTGCCGTACCACATGAAGAATGATTTCTACAAGGGATAAAGGGTTCACCCTGGAATAAAGAGGAATTACTATGAATCGATGAAAAATAATATAGGCTTTTTAAAGTCTAGCCATATAAAAAAAATTACCTGTGTTCAAACTCACTAATAAAGTTCTCATAAAGCTGTAAGCCAAAGAAAAAGAAGATCATTTTAATAACATAGAAGCACACACATTAAATATCTACAAACATTGCTACTGAGCACTTTCTTGACAATAGAAATATATCTGAACAAAAAAAGGGAAGAGCAATGACAGTTCTATAAACAATAAAGAGATGGCATAGGGGTATGGAAATCTGGCAAAATCACTTTCCTCTGTCCCAGTTCTACAAAGATATAAAAGAGTATAAAGCCTTTTCATCAATAGCTGAAACCTACAAAATTAAAATGTCTCATTAAATAAAGGGTAGTATCCCATGTGATTATCTAGCTTATTTTAGAAGTCATCCAAGTAAGAAAGTGCACCCCTATCTCCAGGCATTCAACTGGTTTGCCCTTAATGTAAGAAATATTTATTACATGTTGCATCAGTATCTTTAATTAACTGAAACCTGTTAGTTATAATTCTTCTAAGACAGGAACCTAGTTTTGTGTCCCATTCTAAATGGTATCCTTTCAAGAATTTGAAGAGTATCAAGTTCTCCAATAGTAAGGAAAAATATATCCATTTGATCCTTCACTGGATTTGTTTTCAAAATCACTACAAACTTTTTATTTTTGTTATATAACTTCTTCAGGGCCTTACTTCATTGCAGTGACATTACATGCCATTCTACAGCAATGTAAATATCTGTGTTATAACCCTAAAAAGTAAAATCAAATTACTAAAATGGGGTTCCTTTGGATATATAAATTACAGTACTGAAAACAATGTATTGCAAATAAATAGATAACTACTCTTTGCATTTGTTAGGGATGATTCTTAAACAAGCCATTCTAATTGACACGCATTTAATAATACTAGGACACATACCTTGATAAGACCATCTCCTTGAGCAAAGCAGGGATCTTGCACAAAATCTAAAACCTGCAATGTTAGTTGGTGCCAGAGCCTGTAACATAGACAAAAGAAATAGTAAGTATCAATATTGACAAATTTATACACAAGCAAATCCAAACTGAAAATTCATTCTAATATCTATTATATATAGAATTATTCAAAGTATCTGTTTGGATAATAAGAAAACTTAAATATCATTGGTTTTAAAATAATGTACCAACAGAATATGTTGCTTAAAATAAGAAAATAACCAAAATAATTTATCAGCAATACTTCCTAGGAAAAGTCGTTAAGAAATATCAGGTGGCAGGTTTTCAGGGAGCTTCTGCCATTTAAATAATAAACAATACTGAGCAAAATAGACTGTCTCATTACAGAATAGCTTCAATATATCCAGTGTCAATATTTTACAACAATGTATGTAGATCATCAAAACCTGGCTAGGTATGTATGTATGTATGTATGTATGTATGTATGTATGTATGTATGTATGTATGTGTCTTCAAGTCAATGTTGACTCCTGACAGTTGTCTGGACTGCAGTTTTTATGGCAAGAATTTTTCAGAAATGGTTTGCCATTATTTTGGCAATACCTACATGTTGGTTGAATCCCCCAGTGGAGCAATAGCCCCACCTGTTCTCTAATATTTGAGAATTGCTAGTCTGTGCAGAGCAGATAAGACCTGTACAAGGAAATAGAACATCAAATGGAAACCTGCTGTGAGAGAATGGAATCTTATATGCCTGGAATATATTTTAATGTTACTTAAAAAAAGTGTTGTTTGAAGCGTAAATATTCTGCTTAAGAGGGCAACGTTAAAAGATCAAACGCTGTGCTAGCATTATTATTAGCTGCATGAAAAGCCAGGAAATACACAAACTAGCAACCAGCAGACTCCCTCACCCCAATGTGTATTTCCAGAGTAGACCAGGTCAACAAGATCGGCCTGAAAGCAGGCAGGACGTAACAGGGCAGGGGGTCTTGTCAGGACAAGTGAACCTGCCTCGCCCAGCATGAAGAAGGGGATGGGACAAAGAGACAGGTGAAAACGGAGTGTCCCGTCTTAGACACACACAGCCTGCTGCCAAAAAGGGGGTCTTCAATCTCTCAACACTTTAGCCATTGCTTCTTGTGCTTCAGTATCTCCCAAGTAAGGCACCCCCTCGCAGTTAGCAAAGATCTGTTCCCCCCCACCTCCCCATCTCCAACGCACGTGTACCATTTGCTTCGCTCCCCTACACCCCCCCGCCCCGCTTTATTGAACCGATCCCAAGACTCACTTTTTATTGTAAAGCTCCTCCAGCCGGTGCCAAACGGCGGCCTGACCAGGCCCCGAGCTCTGGCTCTGCTGTAGGAAAGCTGGGACGTCCTTCATGGTAGGACCGGGAAGGGAACAGCACGGAAAGAACCGCCGTTCACTCCGAAGAGCAACAGAGACCGGCCCTTCTCGCCGCCGGAAATGCACACTCACTTCCGGCACCTTCAACGCGGAGCATGCCGGGTACCGTATGGCCCTGCGTAGAGTAGCCTCGCTTCAACATTCCGCCCCCGAAGAAGGATTGGTTGGTTTCTGGGCTAAGTTCTCCGAATGGTTACTTGGGAGTGTTCTGAGCTGCCTTTCCCGCTCGGGCGCCCCCTGCCGGTCAGTTTGCGAAGTGACAAGAAGGCGCAGTTGGTTAGTATTGGGCAGCTTCCAGGTGGGAACGCGTCGTCGTTTCATTCCTTTCTGTCGCGTGTCGTGTCACAAGGATAGCAACACGTATTAAGATTCATTATTGTTGCTGCCTAGGTCCGTTGACGTTACTATAGTCTCTCTTGTAGGGGCCCAGCAGGACTCGGTGACCTTGCTGGCCATAGATTTTGGGTTCACTCGTAGCAGAACCAGTAAACGGGCTGCCCTCCAATAAAGCTCTGCTGTTTTCTGTACATTCGGGCTTATTTTAGCATTGAGAAAATTAGAAAAAGTTAATGTTAGGAAAGACATTTCTATTCCGTTCCGTAGTTTGAAAAAGCAGGTGGCCCTTGCATTTTAAAACAGTTTTGGGAAAGGATTCACATGGTTTGTTTAAGAAAAATGCATGTGTGAGAAAAGTAGGGGAGAGATTTTTAAATTTTTATTGAACTTTTTTTTTGCAGAATAGAACAATGCAAATTTAAAGAAGGGAAGGTAGGGGAAAGTGATAAATTAAAAAAGGAAGCAAAAAGATACAAAGAAGCATCTTCTACTCCTTAAGCAGTTATAAATGCATTTATAATTTCTATAGATATCTCTCTCTTCTTTCCATATTCTATCCTTTAGAATCATCAAACCCATAAATCACAAGTTCATTTTTGTTCTGTTTTCAGTTTAAAATCCATACAGCATTCCAATCACTGACAAATGTAGTTGCTGCCTTTTCCCTAATCAAAGAACTCATTTTTTGCCATCTCTGCAAATTCTGTCATCTTCACCAACCTCTATTGTGTGTATTTCAGAGTGTTTCCATCTTTGTGCATGTGTTAATCTTGCTGCAGATGAAAAGTAAGAACAAGATTTTGACTGGCAGAGAGTTTTTAGAGAATCAAGGCCCTCCAATCTGTTTCAGTAGCCAATCTTACCGTACATAACTATATAGGTGTGCCCCTGTACCTAAGGCAGTGTTTTTCAAACTTGCATCTTTAAAATTGATGAACTTCAACTCCCAGAATTCCACAGCCAGCATTTTAAAGTTGCCAAGTTTGGAAAAAAAATAACCCAAGGAATATTATTTATGGCATTAATCCAGGGGTGGGTTCCTCCCGGTTTGGACTGGTTCGCCCGAACTGGTAGTGACCCGATGTCACAAACTGGATCAGTTGGTGCCGGTCCGTGGGCGCCGCCATCTTTTTTTTTGAATTTTCTTTGATTTTTTTTATTCCTTCTGAGCATGCGCAGAAGCTGAATTCTGGCACTGTGCGTGCAGTCGCCATCTTTTTTTGGCTTTGTTTTGGGTTTTTTTCGGATTTTTCAATCCTGCGCATGCGCGTGAGGCACGCCCACGCAGCGCAGGAGGGAGCAAACCAGCAGCGAGATAAGTTGGAACTCACCCCTGCATTAATCTTATTGATTTTCTAAAAGACAACTTTTGTTTATGCAGCTGTGTTGATAATTTTAGTAACCTCTGCTTTTTGGAAGGAATTTTGTTTCCAGAAATTGACCCTTTTCCACTTTACCGAGTTAAAGTCTTATCCATCCATCCTTAAGCTGGCAGAAAAATATACCTGCATGGAATTTGCTAGCCCTACTGCCAATCCCAGTTTCTGCCAGTCAGCTGTCTTGCTTCCAAACCTGTTTTAAATGCCTTGATGCTGCCCTTGGATGGTCTTGGAATAAGAAGAGAAATGTTCCTTTTGACAGTGGTACAGTTTAGGAAATTTTAAAACTATCTCACAGTGTGGGGATAAAAGCAATATTACAGATGCAAGTTTCTACTAGTTAGTTGAAAAAGGGGATATGGTTTTAGTCATGTAGGTTTCAGTGAATCTTGTCTAAGTGAAACTGATTAGGATTCATTCTGTATTTTTTCATGGAAATGTAGCTACTTGTTAAATTATTTAAAATTTTGCTTTTAAGTTTATGGCGCTTAGTCAAAAAAATCTGATGGTTGCAGAATCATATAATGGCTAACACTAGAAATTTAAGCTTAAAGTTCCACCGAGAAAGTAACTTAATTATCACTATACTTAGAGATGTTTACTTTTTTCCCTAGTGTTTGCTGTATTATATGTATTTGGTTGGTTTTCCATTTGTTTTTCTTCCTTGTTCAAAATTAAATAGAAAAGATGACCATGAACACTACTAAGGGAATAAATATACTCCTTTATATATGAAGAAGGGGATAATAGCCAATAACATTTTACATCATCTGAGCATTAACAGAATATTTTATGTTTTGTCAGTTTTGCATTGCCTCTTATACTTCCATTTTCCTAACTATATGTAGTTAGAACAGTGCCAATTTTCTTTGACTTAAGTCATGCTAAGACATTTATTACTGAACACTATTATTAACATGTATTTGTATAACACAAACTATATGTATCACATTCCAGCAAATGGCAGAACATTTCAGTTACTAATTCCCTCAGATAACACAAACATCTGCTTAGTTTTTAATTTTACGTTTACCTCCTGTTGCAGCTGTGCTTTCATATTGTACAACTTCTACCATTTCTACTGAAAGGCTGATTAGCATTGTCAGCTGTAATGAAAATGATTGGTAGCAGGTGACTGTAACACATCTCTCCAAAAGGTGATTAGTAGTGAAGGCACTGTTGATAACAGCTAATACATGATTTAGCTGATTTTTACTATATCACAATTTATTGGATTCTTATTATTAGCTAATCATGCATTAATTCTTATGTTTTATATCAGAGCTGTCAAACTCGTGGCCTGCGGGCCGGATGCGTCACGCGCTGGCCACACCCACACCCAGTTTAGCGAAGGGGGGGAGTGACAATACATCACGTGACACCCCCATGACAATGCGAGTTTGACACCCCTGTTTTATATGTATGCTTATCCTTTATATACATTTTTAAAGATTTTTGTTTTTAAAATTATTAACTGTCTGTAGTCTACACTTTCTATTAAGACCATAATAAAGATTTGAAAAGAGAAGCTGTAATCAGATTAAGACTTAACTTAGTGAGTATATCTAAACTAAAATTTTGAGGCATATATAAGATCTTCTAGTTCAGAATCAAACATTTCATATGTCAAAAAACAATGAGTTCTTCAAGAAATCGACATTTGAAAGGAACCATATATGAGAAGCAGTGTTGTGTTTTCTTTCTCAGTTCTCATATGGTGATGGGATTCAGCAGCCCCCAGACTGAATATACCAGGTGAGTTAAGCAGGCAGTTTTTCACATAGTCATGTGCCAAGTGATAAAGAGCTTTATAGGTGAAGACCAGCTCTTTAAATTTTACTGGTATGTGGGAGCCTAGTAAAGTCAGTGCTGTTTTATGCACTTTGTATTGTTCTTTGTTTTTAAATGTTTTAACAATTGTAAACTGCCCAGTCACTGGAATTTAGGTGACTTATGAACAATACATTATTATTTCATGCTTGTAGCCCTGCTGTTGTATGGCACTAGTGGCTCTTACCTACCAGCAACTGAACTCTTGTATTTTGAACTAAGTTAGCTTGCTTGTATTTTTCATAGGTAGCTCCATGTAAAGTAAATGATTGAAGCAAGAAGTGTGCTTTGGGAGAAAAAGCGAAATCTCCTTTGGATTGAGCTCAATTCCTGGTGATCTCATGGGCAAAGTCATGTAGTTTGTTTAGCAACATATAGACACAGCAAGGGGAAATGGGGCTGGCTGAATGCCATTTTTTTTACATTTTCCCCTTGGTTAGGTAAAGGAAACATTGACTGATTCATGTTAGTTTTTTAGTATTTCAAGTTTGACTGCAGTGAGAAAACAAATAGGGGTGGGTTTGAAGATGTGTCCGATGATTTGGGGAGTGAAAGCAGGAGCCTTTTGGGAAAGCTTACATTCAGCAAGATATACCCAAAACATATCTTATCTCCTACTCCAACCCTCACTATTGCTTTGCTTCACCTGTAGCGAGCAGGTCCTTCGCCTTGAAAGGGAAATGATGGGGCACAAGCAAAATAGAGCAATGCCCATTCTACACGTTTTTACATTGGCAAGAAGGGAAGCTATAATCATTTCAAACTCCATTGCTGTTTTGTGGCATAGATGCTGCTGCGTTTCATTTCTGTTTTTTTTTCCAGAGGTTTAGTAAGAGGGTAGTAGTGGAATTAATTACCTTATTATTATACTATACTCAAATACTGATGAAATAGGCTGTCGTTGGTCCTTCTATTAGGAACATTGTGGTAAAAAGTGTTCAGTTGTGCTTCCTGGCACAAGATAATTGAAAGCAAACAGCAGTGCTGCTTTGCCCTATGTCCTAAATTAGTCTTTAGATCACAGCCGCTGGCTAAATAATGCCAAGCTTTTATCAGCCCCTATAAAAACAATACTTAAAAAATCACTTTTCTTGGTTTTTCTGATTTAGGACCAGGCCACTGAAGGGAAATGAACTGGAGGTTACATTTCAGAGTCTCTGCAAGAAAAACTCTGCTTCAGACTTCCAGTTTACAGAGATTAATTGGTAAGTTTCAAGTCTGTTTCAGGTAGCTTGCTTGATCTGGGAAAAGTATATCAGGGTTTAGGAAGGCTATGGAGATTTGTGACAATAGGTGGACAAATATATGGGAGTTAATATATTATGAACAGCAAAGGGAAAAGTTGAATATAGGAAACAATGCTGTTGAAATCCTCATGCAGTCACTAGGAATAAAGCTCAATTTATTTTTACATTTTATTGCATAAATTGTAAGCAAATGCAATATATGTAATTGCAATATATAAGGATAAAACTACTCCCATACAGGAAATATGTAAAATTTTGTTTCGCTGAGCTAAGTTATTTGTCATTCCTCTACAAAATGATTCTTCACTTTCAGTATTTTCCCCCAAAATATTTTTAAATTATTTTTAGGATGGAAGCCTCTGGATCTCTGGTTGTATGCCCAGCATCGGCATTTTAGAAATTCTTCCAATCTGACAGGCTGCAAAAATCCTCCCATAATTCCATTAAGATCTGTCCTCTGCTTTCCTCATGGAAAACATTTGCTGCAGAAGACTTCAGAAAGTAGCTTAAAAAATACAACAGACTTGTCTGGGATAAGGTAAGGCCTTGATATCCTTTGTGTAAATATTCTTTAACTTTAAATTCTATTAAATCTTACTTAACAGTAAGGCTCATTAAAACTCAGGAAATTTTTGACTGTTGTGACCTATAATAAGCTACCTTTCAGGTTCAAAGTTCTCATTCTCATGGTAGTTTTATTGCTGGCAGAAGGAAAAGATCCAGGGGACATTTAGTCTGTTTGGTATTAGATTAGAAATCATGTAAAAGTAAGGTGACCAGATTTTAATATTTGTAAAGCGGGACACCATTGACGGGTCGGGGGGTTTCTAGGGGAGCAAGATGGGAGGGGTCCGTCTCTCTTATCCTGCAGCTTTGTGCACCACCACCCCAAACACCCCCCCCCCTTCATCGCAGCCCTTACCACTGCCATGGCCGAGGCTCGCCTCTGCTGCCTCTGGCCCGGAGAGGGACAGCGGCAGGAGAAGGAAGAAAGCAAACCGCGGCTGTGGTGCTTTGGGAGGGCGGGTGTTTGGGGGGTGGTGCATCTATCTATCTATCTATCTATCTATCTATCTATCTATCTATCTATCTATCTATCTATCTATCTATCTATCTATCTATCTTTTCTCTCTCTCTCCCTCTCATCTCTCCCTTTCCATCTCTTTATATCTCTCTCTCCATCCATATCTATCTACCTATCATCCATCTCTCTCTCTCTCTCTCTCTCTCTCTCTCTCTCTCTCTCTCTCTCTCTCTCTCTCTCTCTCTCTCTATCTATCTATCTATCTATCTTCTCTCCCTCTCATCTCTCCCTTTCCATCTCTCTCTCTCTCTCTCTCTCTCTCTCTCTCTCTCTCTCTCTCTCTCTCTCTCTCTCTCTCTCTCTCTCTCTCTCTCGTGGCTGTGGCGGGGGCTGGGGGCTCCTACCCCCCCCGACAGCTCTCCCCTTGGCAGCAGAATCACTAACAAGGCAAAGGGGAACCACGTGAGCAGCAGCCCTGACTCACAAAAAACTTCCCACCATTATACTCCGGAGCCTCGCCGGGAAACCCAGACAGGAACTCCTACAGCCTCCTCACAAGCAGCGAAGCACAATGGAGCCAAGATCACGTGAGTGGAAGACCCGACTCACAGATGAGCAGCTCTTGCAAGTAGTTCCAAAGGCTTGCCGGAGCCCGGGATAAGCACTCTCGACAAGCCGGTGGGAGGGTCGGAGTGAAGCAAAGCAAGAGGGGACACCTTCCGCTCCACCTGCCCTCTCA
This sequence comes from Diadophis punctatus similis, assembly GCA_023053685.1. Taxonomy (NCBI): domain Eukaryota; kingdom Metazoa; phylum Chordata; class Lepidosauria; order Squamata; family Dipsadidae; genus Diadophis; species Diadophis punctatus. The sequence continues at coordinate 223,262,457 of JALIGW010000001.1, read as the reverse complement.
GGCCCTGAGCGTGGGGGGAGTAGGGCACGCTCTCTTCAGTGCTTGTGTGCATTCTTTCAAAAAATCGGGACTTTTTAGAAACGCCGCGGGACGCGTGACAAATGTTTAAAAAGCGGGACTGTCCCGCCAAAAGTGGGACGTCTGGTCACCTTATGTAAAAGGCTATTCTCTGCCTTTTACATAAGGTGAAAATGGGGCACGCAGAGGCAGCGATAGGCGGCAGTGGCGATGATAGCATGAGATATCTTCTACATTGCTGCTCTGACAGAGACAGACTCGTCAGCAGGGTAAGACTTTTAGAAGAATGGCTGTCATGTTTGGCCAATGCCACTTCTTGTGTCTGAAATTGTGTTAGTGCTGATTGAAGGGAAGTTACAGTAACATATTTCAGATGTTGTCTCCATTCAACTAAATATTTTCATACTGCATATCAAAACCCAACTTTGTTGTTAGCAATTAAACTTTAATCAGCTTTAATCATGCAGATATGGTATATATAATACCCTGCTCTTGAAAGTCTATCAAAGCATCCCCAAATGCAAAAAAAATCTTGAATACCACGTTTTAACATGTAAAAAGTGCTTTTTTGCATAAAAAGTAGGAGCTAGCAAACTTATACTATATGAGAAATGATGCCAATGATTGTATGTTTTGGCCTTAACTTTAAATGGAATTATCTAATCATTAAAAACACTCCGTTCTCCATTGAACCTAACTATGGTGCAAATATGCCCAATAAGTTCTTTTTCTCTCTCTCTTACTATATCCCCATGGTGTTGCCTTCAGCTTGACTTAAGTCCATGAATGAGAAAGCCCTAAGTCATCCTTGGCTGAACTGGTGTTGTTTTTCGCTTTACCTTGGCATGGTCCAAGGACAATCTGTATAAAATTTCTTAGGCCATATCATCCTTTATTAAGGAAGTCAAGTGATTGCAGTTATTTGAATGAGAGACAATAGGAACTGACAATGGGAACAGAAAGCTGTATGCTATTTTAGTTTTTTTTTTTTTTTTGTCAGCTAAAGGCTGGGTGGAGATTGCTTCAACTCTGCATCAAAGGAAGAGGAAAAACTCATGCGGATCCTTTTTTGAATGTATTAGATAACAATTCATGGATGGGTATTCCTATCATGGATTGGACTGGAATATTGGTTCTTATTTTTCCCCTTATAAGTGTGCTTCTTTATAATCTAAAGCATGCTTACTGATTATGTTGCCTGCAGGGTCCAGGGAATAAGGTTCTTATCCCTATCCACATTCTCAAGAGTGTTTTTTGGAATTGGCCGAGGAGAAAATAATGGTGGAAATAAGAAGCTCAGCCTAAGAGATGTGATGGAACGCATCCGGAAGAAAGAATGCCATAGGATAGTAGTGATGGCTGGAGCAGGACTCAGTACCCCGAGTGGGATTCCAGATTTCAGGTACTGTAGGGAACTACTCATATGGCTTTGCCAGCTTAACCAAATAAGCATCCATTTCACCAAGACACAAGAATGGTCATCCATGAAACCTGTTTTCAGTAGTGTCACACTGTCACATAGCTTTTATTTATTTATTTGTTCATTTTATTTTATTTTATTTTATTTTATTTTATTTTATTTATTTTATTTTATTTATTATTTGTTCTTCAAATAAGAAGAACACTTTTATCATGTGTTAAATATCAGTGGCTCAAATAGAGGTATTTTTTTTGAACTGTAGGGAAATGTCAGTGTTATTTTCTGCCTCTCCCAACACAGAGCCTTGTTTCCTCTTTTAATTAGTAGTGTAATAGTTCTTTGCAAAAAAAGAGAAAGATGCTTGGGCTACATGAAATGTTGTACCTTCAAGAGTTTCTTTGGAGGTCCTCAAGAATGATTGTATTGCTAACAATAATATTAGTATTATTGACCGAGAATCATTTGGCCTTTTACTTTCCTTTTCTCTCATTTGATCTTGCTATTCTAAGACATTAACACATTTATTTATTTGTTTATTTATTTATTTATTTACTTACTTACTTACTTACTTACTTACTTACTTACTTACTTACTTACTTACTTACTTACTTACTTACTTACTTACTTACTTTCTTATTTGGTGTTCAATCAGATTTGATTCCTGGTTATGTGATTGTTTCAGGAACATTTTCAGAACTGGTTTAGCATTGTCATTTTCTTAAGGTTGTGAGGGAGTGACTGGCCCAAGGTTATCCAGCTGGCTTTCCATGCTTAGATCAAGACTAAAACTCATGTTTCCCCACTCGTGATCTAACACTTTAGCCACCAGATCAAACTGACCTGAATTTGTAAATTAGTTGCAAATTAAAAATTCTCTTATTTTATAGTTGGTCTTCACCAACTATTGGGACAAGAACTCGATTGCTAAATGACATGGTTGTAAAGTGCAATATCACATCATTGTGCTGATTTACAATGGCAGTTCCAGCAGTCATTGTCATTAGGTGAATCATACATGGTCATAGCATCTGACGTGTTTGACATTAGTGGTCTCTTGCTGGCTTCCTCATTGACTTTGTTTACGGAAGCCATCAATGAAGGTTTCAAACCATAATGATTTGACCATGAGATGCTGCACTATCGTAAGTGCAAGCTGGTTGCCAAGCACTTGAATTACAATTGTGTGTGCGCAGGAATGTTGCAGCAGCTGCAACCAAAGGACCCATTGTAAGTATTCCTTGTTCAGACTCACTGTAATTTTAAGCAATTGCTGAGCAAGTAAATGTTACACAAGCACTACCTGTGTATGAATTCATTTTACCAGGTAGGCCAGTCATTTCTGTTGTCTCAGCTATTAGAATGTTGTGTTGCCAGTTGGGCTTGATAGCTTGTGGACAGCAGCAGAAACCAATTAAATATCTGCTGCCACTGTCTTAAAGTTGGATGAGGTGAGCTGCTTCCTTAAAGCAAATCCAACCTATCCCATGCTCATCAGGTCCAATAGATGTTCTGTATTTTGTGGTGACTTCTTGGGATATTTTTTTCCTTGTCAAAATACTTCTAACTTGGAACATTCTGGATGTAATTGTTTTGTTCTGAGTGAAAAATAAAATGCATTTACCACTTTCCTTTCCTTAGAACTCTAACCATGTTGTTTTCTTGGATTAGATATTTCAGTACCGTACCTAGGCATTTCTCTTTTTAAGGCTTTTGACTGCCAATTTGTGGATCCTCCTCATACATTCATTGGGTTGAACAATGACTAAGAAGTTAGGCAGACATTATATGCATTGACAAATGTATGGGAGTAATTGTCTTTGGTTAAATCAGTGATATCAACTGCAGTTGATATCCAAATATCCAAATTCAAATATAGATTTGGATTTCACATACAGAGAAAACAGTATATGTGACCTCTTCTGGAGCAATAATTGTTCCCATGCTGGGTACTTCCACTTGACCAGTTAGTAGTCCTGTAATACATGATAGACTTTGTCCTGATACATCATCTTAATAAATCTGCTGTCTAACTTGGGGGGTGGGGAAGTGCTTGCCTTTATTTATGTGAGCCACTTTTTTAAAAAATGTATCCCATACAAATAGTGAACCATAAGATAGGGAACCCTTGAATGAACTTGGTTTCCTGGCCTATCATTATTCTAATTTTACTCTACTACTCTTTTTGCAGGTCTCCAGGGAGTGGGCTATACAATAACCTTCAGCAGTATAATATTCCATACCCTGAAGCCATATTTGAACTTAGCTACTTTTTCCAGAATCCCAAGCCTTTCTTCAGGTTAGCTAAGGAGTTGTACCCTGGCAATTACAGACCAAACTATGCCCATTATTTTCTTCGACTTCTGTTTGACAAAGGGCTCCTTCTGCGCCTCTACACACAAAATATTGATGGGCTGGAGAGAGGTGAGCCTCTTGCCACTAACTCTGAGAAGATAAATTGAAAGCAGATTATTTAGCAATAATATTGGTGGTGGTGGTAGTGATGATGAGGGATCATCCATTTTAAATATCTTTGCGTTGGTGAAGAGTTTGATCAAATCTTATCTTTCTGTCTTGTGTGTTCTAGTTGCTGGAATTCCTCCAGATAAACTAGTTGAAGCTCATGGCACATTTGCTTCTGCTACATGTACTGTCTGTCGAAGATCATATTCAGGAGAGGATTTCAGGGTAAGCCACAGTGCAGCAGATAACAGCACTCCAGGAATAGTACAAGTATTACATATTTCATTTTCAATGCAAATGTACAGTCAGCCTGCTTCTGTTGATTCCAGGCCTCCAGAAAGGTAACATTTCAATCCTTGAAATCCTTGTCCTACTAGAACACCAGCCAGTGGAGATACCTGCTCCTCATCTTTACCCTCACTTCACGGGAGCATCTACCTTACCCCATATCTCTCATGAGACAATCCGAGATCATCATCTTTTCTCACGTAACAGTGAATTTAGCAGTGTGATTTCTCCCAAATGCAAAGCAGACATTGATAAGGACAAAGACAACCAGGCAGTAATGCTCCTCCAATTCTCAGCTTTTTCTGGCTGCTCGTATTCGTAGGCTAGGCCTCCTACTCGGCAGGCTAAGAAATCACAGTAGCTTCCAAACTCACTGGCTCCTCTTTTCAGATGGATCCACATATTTCAACTAGATCCTAGATCTTTGCTTCAGCAGGCTAATAGGATCGCCTTTGCTTTTGTTGCAATTTTGATGTGCACTGTCCTCAGTTGTGATGTCAGTCTTGTGGCTTGTGCTGCCTGATTAGGAACTTATATCCCTATTATCTGATTTCATTTCAGGGGGATGTGATGACTGACAAAATTCCCAAATGCCCTGTTTGCACTGGAGTGGTCAAGCCTGACATTATATTCTTTGGAGAAGATCTCCCTCATCGGTTCTTCTTGCATTTGACAGATTTTCCTATGGCAGACCTGCTTTTTATCGTTGGAACCTCCCTTGAGGTCTGGCTGTCATGAGCATGGGAAGAGACTAAGAGATAGGTTTTTAAGACAAAGTGATTCAGAGACTCTGGAGAACAGAGAGAAAAGCCATGAGAAGTCAAGAGAATGAGAGGGTGGCAGTTCAGCGATCAACAAAAGAGATGGGAAGGAATTTCAGAGTTTTAAGTTCATTATTGTAGAACGGGTGTCCAGTCTTCGCAACTTTAAGACCTGTGGACTTCAGCTCCCAGAATTCCCCATGCTGGCTGAGGAATTCTGGTAGCTGAAGTCCTTAAGTCTTAAAGTTATCAAGGTTGGATACCCCTCCTGTAAAGCCTTAAGAATGCATTATCTTCAGCTGTCTTCTACTATAGGAATAATATTGCAGGCCTTCTTGCTAGAAGGTTTCACTCAAATATCTTTTAAGGACTCTTAGGAAAATCAGCATATTACTGTATCACCAGCATCTTAAATATTGACAGTACCATTTTTAGTATCCTGTGATTTGTGCACGGCTCATATGGAGTGGGCAAATTCAGGAGAAGTTTGGTGTGAGCTTTCAGTTTAGCATTTGAAGATCTATAACTATTTTTTTTCTTAGAAAAAATACCCTAAAGTGCAGGAATTTTTACTTTGCAAGAGAGACAACTCCCTACACTCTCTTTCCTAATGCTTTATTTTAGGTGGAGCCCTTTGCTAGTCTGGCAGGAGCTGTCCGTGGTTCTGTGCCCCGTGTTCTGATCAATCGAGACCTGGTGGGGCCATTTACGGTCCAGTCACAGCACAACGATGTAGCTGAACTGGGAGATGTAATCAGTGGAGTAGAAAAAGTGGTAGAACTGTTAGGCTGGAAAGAGGAATTACAGGAACTAATAAAAAAGGAAAAAGAAAAGGTATGTCATTTTGATTTGAAAACTTTGCCTCTCACACTCTTTTTATTTTGCGGGCTGGAGTTATGAAAACAATACAATTAAGGATAAGACTTTAATTAATATACACTACACAGCTTTATCCATCAGACTATCATAGTCATATAGGTTTATTTTCCTTACATTTGTTATAGCCAATCAATTCCATGGGATGCTATCACTTTCCATCTTGGATAACTCAAGGGAAATGACTATGTAATCTGTCCTATGTGACTATTGCATTTTATGATTTATCTCAGTAACATTTTGCTTTCTCAGAGTGAAACTTGAGATTTGGAAACAATAAAATTATAGTTTGGGTATTCCTTGCATATCAGCCATTCATTCAATGACCAAAGTTGCAGTAGAACTGAATGAATGGTACTTAAGATAGTTCCTCTAATTTCCTGCCATCGCAGCGCCCTAGAGCCACACGATTGTTACTTGCCTGCTTGGCAACCAGTTCACACTCACAAAAGTTGCAGCATCCTGCACTCATAGGATTGCCATTTGTACAGGCTTCTCAGAAGCAAAGGCAATAGGGAGTGGGCAGGGAAGGTTCTGGTCAATCTCCCACCTTCTGCTCACTGCACCACACCCTCCTTTTGGTTTCCCTGCCCTTGTATCAACCTGTACCTTCCTTCCCTCTGTGTCCCTGTACTCGTGTGAACCTGTGTCCCCCTTCCCTTGGCCTCCCTGCACTCAGTGTACCACAGCACACTCCCAACTCAAGTGCAGCCTGTGCCAATTATGTAAAATGAGCATCACTCTGTTTTGAGAGAAGGCCACGCAGACATATGTTAAACATATTTTGTCTGACAACCCAGAATGATATGATGCAAAACATCAGTCCATTCTGCTCAGGTTCAGGTAAACAAAAGTGTGGTTAAAATTGGTTCTCCTTTGTGCGTTTATTTTACCATTTGGCAGTAATGTTTTTGTTTAACTAAATGCAGTCTTTACTTCCTCACTTCTACTTTTTTGGGGGGGGTATCTCAATAGTTGGTGTGGGTTGTAATAATCCATGTTTTTTTGTGTTTTCAGCTGGATATAAAGGAGAAGTAGAAGTGTATTCTCTATTTTTGAAAAGATTTAACTCCTCAAAAAGTGTGCCTCAGCCAAAGGTTAGAGTGATAAATTCACAGATCGGGGTGAAAAGATGGGGGGTTTTCTTCACTTGGTAGGTAACGGTAAGAACTATCTGGAGATAATTTAACTTCTTGGACATTTTTGATGCCTCAGAGAAGGGCATATTCTCAAGCCTCTTGGGGAAATGAAAATAAAATAATTTGATGAAGACTGAACCTCTGGTCCTGGTGACCAACCCAGATTGGATCCTGCAAATAATTTGAATTTAATTTTCTATGAAGATAAGCTGTAAACATTTTCAATGTAACTGCTACCTCCCTTTTAGAAGGCATTTTCTCCCATTTTTTTACTTTTTCCACTTGGATTATTTCTGAGTCATTTAAAAAGTTATCACAGATCTGAGGTGTTTTAGTCAGAGCCTCAACAAGAGTATTATTTCATTCATACTGAATCCACAATTTTCTACCCACTTGGAAGAAATCAAATTGGGAGTGCAGTTTTTATCAAAAGTGAATTCCAGCTTTATTTATCAACGTGTAAAGAAAAAGTTTTTAAAATAATGTGCCTATTAATTCGCAGATATCACTTATGTAACTTGAAAAGATAACTTGTTTATGCATCAACATTTCTAGTAAGAACTAGCATATACAGGAATGTTATACTGTAGCTGCTGGATGAATGTGTAGCATTTTCAACTATAATTCAATTTAAAGCAAAATAAAATTATTTTAACAATAGCTCAGTATTTCTTTTGACTAATTAAAGCTTTTATTCTCTGACCTTGATTTTATTTAATACTTATACTTCAAAAAATCCTTATAATTTAGTTTCATCAAACCATTCAACCATTGGTTGAATCCATTCAACAGATTCAACATCAGTTAACTAGTTTCCTGTTTATTATCCTCTTAAAAGAGATGGTGGTGTGCCTTTTAAGGATTTTTTATTTTGTTTTATAGTAGTCATTACAATAACAGTGAAGAGCTATTCAGAAATTTGTTGATAGACTACAACTCTCAACAGCCTTAGCCAAAATAGGCTAAGGTAAAAAAATGCTTTGAAATGTAATCCAGCAAAATCTGAGGAAAGTCAAATTCCCCTTTCCTGCCTTATGTTATCTTCATAAATTGTGACAAATTGTCTTCTAATCCAAATTAGAAATGGCTGAAAGATCAATAAACCAGGTTAGATCTTCCAAGCAAACTATCACTACAGATTGAGCATATACCATATTTTTCAGACTAAAAGACACGTCCCCCCAAAAAAGTGGGTGGAAATGTCTGTGCATCTTATAGAGTGAATATGGGCCTGTTTTTGGCCTCCCGAACCCTCCGCGCGTCCCATTTTCACACTCCCTGGCATCCAGAAGCACTCTGCTTCTGGTAATTAATGAAATTGATATATTGTTCTTCCCTTATCAGCTCAATTTTGTCTTGACTGTAATATTTCTGTAAATGGAATCATCCACATTGATTTTAGCTATGCCTTACATCTTATATAAATATCCATCTGTTTTTAAGAATCACCACCCAAATAATTATAAACAAAAGTAACATCTTGGTATTGGAAGAGTTTGTTTATTCCAATGAAAATTTTTAATTTACATTTGTGCTAAGTTTTAAATTGCTAGTAAAATGAAAACAAGCTGGGAAATGGAATTCCTTTCTAAACTGGGAAGTTTAAATTCGGATAAAGGATGAAAATAACCAGTGAATGCAAAATGCTATCAAAATACAGAAAATAAAGCAGATAATTTATGGAAATAAAGCAGTCTTTTGTCTCAACAGTACAAAGAGCAATGTTATTTCAGACAACTAAACATGTAGGAAGAGCAACACAAATGTAGTGTTACAACTGAAAAGATCAAAGTCCTACTGCAAATACTGTATCTATATATACTTCATTGTGGACCAAATACATCTCTGTATTTCCCATATATTCCCATATTTTATTTTGGGTGGTAATTTTATTAAACATTACAATTAAAAATGTAAATTCTAATACAAACTAGGAAAAAAAATGTACAGAAAAAATAGTGCAGAAAACAAAAGAAAAAATGTAAGGAAAATGAATATAAAGAAATGATTCCCCTCCTTTATCACACACATAAACAATTTTAATATCTTTTTATCTTCTCTTAAAATACAAATTATCTCTTTCTAGATCTAATCTCATCCAAAAATCCTTAAAACTTCATTAGTCCTGATCAACAAAAGTCCATTAAGCATTACCAGAGATATTTATTTTAATAAATAAACTAACTTTATATTTCTGCCTTTTATTTTTTAACAAACTTGATTTTTAATCCCTTCAAATAACATTTTAGAACTTGGTTCCCCCCCCCTCACAATTCTTCTCATAAAATTCTTCAAAACTTTAACAAGTCTCTTGAAAATCCAATACAGGGTAGCTATCCAGATTCTTTTCATTTGTTATTTGTATATCCAGTGTAGCATTTTTTTCTATTATCATTTGTGTAGCCTGTCACTTTTAAATTACTTTTAGGTCATCTCAGTCTTATCCAGGAAAACTTGTTCCTCTTCCATAACATCTTTTAAACAGAGTCTATAACAGCAGACATTCTGAAAATTAACTTTTGGCTATTGTTCAAAAATATCCCTCTAAAAGTCCAATCTTACACTATTTTGTTCCATTCTATACTAGTAAGTCAAGATTAAATGTCCTCTCCTTTAATTGTAATTTTCAGTTCCTTCTGGCATCCAATTTTTAATTTTTTATAGTGTTTTGTTAAAGAATTCAAAAGGACAGCATTTTCCCTGGGGAAGGATTCTTATAATTTCAAATTTTTATTTCAAATTTATCTGGAGTCTTACTCCATTTCTAACTTTCCAAAATCAATGTTGTAATCATTTTTTTGCTATTTAATCAGAAAGGTTTTTTTAAGTCCTTAAACTTAATTTAAAACTTGTTTTGCTAAGGATTGAACTAAACTTACCCATTGCTGTAAAATAACACCTATACTCCGCCAGCTGCATTGGCTGCCCATTGGTTTCCGGGTACAATTCAAGGTGCTGATTATCATCTTTAAAGCCCTACATGGCTTAGGACCAGGCTATCTCCGGGACCGCATTCTGCCTCATTCTTCCCTTTGACCGGTCACGTCCCACAGAGTGGGTCTCCTCCAGGTCCCGTCAGCCAAACAGTGCCGACTGGTGGGGCCTAGGGGGAGGGCCTTCTCTGTAGGGGCCCCTGCTCTCTGGAACCAACTTCCCCCAAAGATCCGAATCATCCCCACCTTGCTGGCCTTCCGAAAAGCCATTAAGACATGGCTCTTCCTGCAGGCGGGGTGAGTTTGAGACGACTTTATATCTGATGTCTCCCCCATGTATGTATGTTGTTTATATGTTTTTTTAATTGTTTTTTAATTGCCTTTTTAATGATTTGTTTGGAGTTTCATAAAATGTTGTACGCCGCCCTGAGTCCTGAGGGAGTAGGGAGGCATAGAAAAACTGCCAAATAAATAAAATAAATAAATCTGTTGTTCCAAGGATTCTGAAAACAGTAAGCAATTTCCAAGTGATTAAAAAAGGAAATATGTGAACCGTGTGTCCAAAAGGACGCCGACTACGGTTTGGATGAAGATAGTGCGCTCTCATCTCCCAAAGCCCTAAACCTGCTGCATGAGGAACAACTGTCTGGACCATGTGTGGGCAATCCCAAGTCCTCCCCTTGTCTGGAGAGAAATCGAAAAAGAGCTGGTCCACTTGCTGTCTCTTCATTCCACTGTAATTGTTGGCTCCCCTGTCTTTAGCTCCCCAGTTCTTCCCTGGAAATCCTACATTCCCATATTTATTTAAACATACTTACTTGCACCTACACACACACACACACACACACAAACTCATACTTTCAACAGTGGCTCTTTCGTGAAGATTTCCAACCATCCTTAAGGTATTCTAAAAAGGAATGGTATGCAACTACATTGATTGTCGCACAATACATTCATAAAAATGCACACTTTGTTCACACATTTTCATAATATATTTCTAGACATGTATACTATACATACACATTCACATTTGCCTACAGTTCCCATGTGTATCAACCATAACATAGTTTTTAAATGTTGTGCTTGGCCCAGGGACTAACGTAAGCCCCTAATTCATACAATTTTTTTCTCCTTGACTACATGTATGTACTCTTAGTGTTTCATGTGCTATAAGCTCACTTGAAACCACCCTCTCTTGCATCCTTGCCAATCTGCTGGAAAGTCTTTGGAATGCATCAGTGGGTGAGACTCTTAAACAATGAGGAGAAAAGACAGAAAGACAAAGCTATAAAAAGCTTTCAGCAGAAGACGTGCTGTAGGGCTGACGAAACAGAAATTAGATGGATCTGGGTGGAGGAATCTAAGCCATCGAAAGTCTTTTTCCAGGTGTTTGTATCAGAAGATCAGTCCTGATATATAGAGACAATAGCAGGTCCATAGACTTGTGAGAAATAGAGGAGGGTGACTCAGTCTATTTCCAAATCAGAATCAGATGATAACCTCTGCTCAGCTATCTGATGAATAGCTTCATCCAGGGAGGTTACATTGATAGAGCTTAAATTGCCATCAGGATCCAGGCCCATAGGTCTGATGATTTGCTGTCTTCAAAGGAGAAAAAGAAGAAATTACAGGGATGAAAAAAAAGTAATTTCACCCTAGAGAAAAGCCTTATAGAAACTGTCACGAAATGTCTTCTGACAAGTGAATAATATAATATAATAATATAATATAAAGTGTTCATTCATCAATTTAAGCCGTTAATTCATCAATTTAAGCCGTGAAGATCTTGTGTGGATCTGCATCCTTTTATTAAAATTGAAAGAAAATATTATTCCTAATAAAAACAATCCTAAAATTTCCAGAGATTGATCCACAATGCATGTACTGGGACTGGTTTTGCTAACAGACATTATTTTTGAAGAAGATATGAAACTTCAAAAGATTCTAAACAGACACTTTGAAATGTGATTGCTGTTTGTTTTATATGAAAAACTCTTAAGTGGTTTGTAATTCATCTTGGCCCCAATCAGATGTCTTTTTCAGCTCAGTTTTTTAAAACCTTTACGGAAATCCATACTGAATTTAGAACCTATATATGGCAAACCTATTAAGATCCTTTTAACTACCAAAGGAACATGACTACGTTTCCTGAGTCTCAGTTCTGTGAAGGACTTAGAAAGCAAACAGTTCATACATGAATGTTCTTCAGGAGATATTACTAAATAATATGGAATGCAAATTCTTCAGGTAGCCATTAGGATGTTTAAAGTAATAAAATGAGCGTTGACTTACCTGATACGCTCTTTCTCATCAGGAGGAGCCAGCAGTCAGGATGGGTTGTCTCCGCCTACCAGCAGTCCAGGACGAGTCACTTTTTTTCTTTAAACCCCTGGATCCGCCCTCTGAGACCCAGTTTTGACGAATCCGAAGGGACGACTCGATGTGGCGAAGACCCGAATTCCAAAGGACGCATCATCCCAACTGCTTGTAGACTGGTTCGTTAGTGTTGAAAGAAAGATCACGTTTCTCAAGCTCGTGTCGGCTCCTCATTTGGTGTTTTTTTTTTTTTTTTTTTTTTAAATAGGAATATACAAACATCAGTGCTTAAGAACCGGGGAACTGGCACTGACCTTCAAACCAACGTCCAACAAGTGCGACACGGACGCCTCCCCGTGGTGATGCAACTAAACAACGGAACAGTCACAGGGAGGGAGCTGACTGCTGGCTCCTCCTGATGAGAAAGAGCGTATCAGGTAAGTCAACGCTCATTCTCCATCCTATGAGGAGCCAGCAGTCAGGATGGGACATACCAAAGCAGTATTACCCATGGGAGGGACCAGGTGATCGTGCGTTGTTGAGAACTCTTTGCAGCACCCTTCGTCCGAAGGCCGCGTCCGCCGAAGCATATTTGTCGATCCTGTAGTGCCGGATAAACGGAGTAGGCGAAGCCCAGGTCGCCGCCCTACAGAGATCTTCCAGTGGGCACTGAGTCGCCCATGCAGCTGAAGTGGCAGCGCTCCTAGTAGAGTGTGCCGTGATGCCTGCGGGCCTCTGGAGGGATGCCATGTCGTAGGCCTTCGCAATTGCCCCTCTGATCCAACGGCCTACCGTTGCGGACGACGCCTTGAGGCCTTTAGAGTGAGGCAAGAAGGTAACCAGGAGCGCCTCCGTCCGGCGGAAAGGACGTGTGCGGCTGATGTAGATGCGCAGGGCCCGGTGGACGTCCAATGTGTGCCAAAGGCGTTCAGAAGGTTGGGACGGACAGGGACAGAAGGATGGCAGGATGAGCTCCTGAGCGCGGTGAAACGGGGAGTTGACCTTCGGGATGAAAGCCGGGTCCAGACGGAGAACGACTCTGTCAGCATGAAAGATGCAGAGGTCATCCCTGACCGAGAGCGCCGCGAGCTCAGAAATCCTGCGAGCTGAAGTGATGGCGAGGAGAAATGCGACCTTGAGGGAAAGATGCCGTAGGGAGGCCTCCCGCAACGGCTCGTACGGAGGTTCTGTCAGCGATTGGAGCACTCGAGGCAGGTCCCAGGATGGGTACCTGTGAATTGCTGGAGGGTGGCAGTTGGTGACCCCCTTTAGGAACCGACGGACGGTCGGGATGTGTGACAAAGAGTCCCAGTGACCGCATGACAGGACCGATGACAAAGCCGCCAGTTGACGTCGTAAGGTGTTGGGCGAGAGGCCCTTATCCAGACCCCGTTTCAGAAATCGGAGAACCATAGGTAAGGGAACGTTGAGAGGGGAGAGACGTTGAGATGAGCACCAAGAGCAGAAGGCCTGCCAGGTCGCCGAATAGATGCGGTCTGTGGATGGTCGGCGAGAGGCCTGAATGTAGAAGATGACATCTGGATCGTAAAGTTGGCGCCTCAGGTCGCTCCGCTCAAGCGCCAGGCGGTCAGTTGGCACCACCTGGGGTCTGGGTGGAAGATTGTCCCTTGGCTGAGGAGGGTCGGAATGGGAGGCAGTGTCCAGTGGTTCATCACGGAGAGATCCACGAGTTCGGCAAACCAGGGCTGTCGCGGCCAATACGGAGCAATTAAGATTAGCTCCGCTCCCTCCTGGATCAGCTTCCGGAGGACCAGAGGCAGGATGGGAAGGGGAGGGAAGGCATAGAGAAGGCCCCTGGGCCACTGACAAATCAGGGCGTTGGTCCCCTCCGACCTGTGCGTCTGGTATCTGGTGTAGAATCTCCGTAGGTGGGAGTTCTCCGGGGTCGCGAAGAGGTCCACAAGGGGGGTGCCGAATCGATCCACGATGGACTGGAACACTGACGGGTCCAGGCGCCACTCGGCCTGGTCCACCGTTGATCGGCTCAACCAGTCTGCCTGGACATTTGCTGTTCCAGAAATATGCTCCGATGTTAGGGACAAGAGGTGGCGTTCCGCCCAGAGGCCGATCTTCCTCGCCTCGTCCATCAGGGTCCGCGAACGGGTTCCCCCCTGGCGGTTGACATGCGCCTTGGTGGTGATGTTGTCCGTTAATAGGAGGACGTTGGATCCCGCTATCATACGATGGAAGTGTTTCAATGCGAGGAAGGCGGCGTGCAACTCTAGCCAGTTGATGGAGCACCTGGCTTGTGCCGCTGACCAGCGACCCTGTGCTGTGGCGCCCTCGCAATGTGCGCCCCATCCTGCCAGGCTGGCGTCTGTTGTCACTGTGATTTGAGGCTGCGGGAAGAACAGGGTACCTTTGGTGAGAGCGGGGGATCGCCACCAGGTGAGGGATCGGCGGACCGAGGGAGGTAAGTGAACCTTGCGAAGGGATGATCCGAGGTGCGCTTTCTGAAAGGGGAGAAGGAACCACTGCAATTCCCGGGCGTGTAATCTTGCCCACGGGACAATAGAGATGCAGGAAACCATTTTGCCCAAAAGAGAAGATAGGGTGAGAAGGGGGGAGGACCCCGCTCCCTGAACCTGAGCGGCTAAACTCCTAAGACTATCCTGTCGTTCCCGGGAGATGAATACTCTACCTGCTGTGGAGTCAATAACGGAACCCAAGTGAAGAATGGACGTTGCTGGAGACAATTGACTTTTAGCGATATTAATGGAGAACCCATGGTCAGTTAGAACCTGGGTAACAGTGCGAAGGTGTTGCCGAGCCACCGCTTCGGAAGAAGCATGCACTAAGATGTCGTCCAGATAACATTGGACCTTGATTGGGAGAGCCCGAAGGTGACCCGCCAAGACGGATAAGACCTTCGTAAAAACCCTGGGAGCGGAAGAGAGACCAAAGGGGAGAGCCCTATACTGGAAGTGCTGATCTGCGTAGCAGAATCTAAGGTACCTGCGGTGTCGACGTGCAATTGGAATGTGCAGGTAAGCCTCAGTCAAGTCCAGAGAAGCCATGAAGTCTCCAGGCCGGATGTTGGCTAGGATAGATTTTAGAGAATGCATCCGGAATTTTTTGTATACTATATAATGGTTCAGGCGTTTGAGATCTAGAATCGCCCTCCAGCCCCCTGAAGCCTTTGGTACCACGAAAAGGATGGAGTAAAAGCCCTGAAATAGTTCACCAGAGGGCACCCGCTGAATAGCCTTAATATCTAGCAGGTGTTGTACCGCCTCGGCCATGAGAGCCCGTTTAGCGGGATTCCTGGCCGTGGGACACCGGATAAAGGCCCCAGGGGGGAGGGAGAGAAATTCCAGAGACAAACCGTATCGAATTGTGTTGAGGACCCAAGAATCATGTGTTGTCGTTTCCCAACAAACAGCAAAGTGCTTCAGACGCCCCCCAATAGGAGCGTCTGTGGGGGAGAAACTACTTGCCTCGCTTGGCGGGACGCCCACTGGCGCCACCACGAAAGCGCCTCCTGAATTGTCTTCCCCTACCAGCCCTGTCCTGATTGGAACGGAACCTCCCCGAATACTGACCTGGGGACCGGGGAAAACTGGATCCCTGGTCAGCGGGACGAAAGGGCCGCCGGGGGTAGGGGGGTCTGTCGAGGAAGGCCTCTGCGAGATAGTGATGGCAGAATCTTCTTCTTGTCCTTCGATTCGATGAGAAAGGGGTCCAGAGAGTCCCCGAAGAGTTGTTTCCCTTTGAGGGGCTTAGACGCTAGACGCCATTTGTGGCGAGTCTCTACGGGCCACTGTTTGAGCCACAGCATGCGTCTGGCTACGATGGAAGAGGCCATTGCTTTAGATGTAAATTTGGAAGTGTACAGTGTGGAGTCAGCGAGAAATTGACAGGTAGCGAAGATTTTGCTGAGGTCTTGATGTGCCCTTATGTTGGTCTCAGGAATGAGGTCCTGCAATTGTTTCACCCAAAGGAGAGCCACTCTAGCGAAGAAGGAGGAAGTAGAAGCCGCCTTGATGGCCCAGGCCGCCGCCTGGTGTGCGCGTACGAGCGCCTGTTCCACTTTCCGATCTTCGGGTTTGAGGTTCTCCTCCGATTCGCTGGGAAGGGTGGTCTGGGCGTGCAGGGCCAAGACTGGGGGGTCCACCGCTGGAACCTCAAGAATGTCCCCCAGTTCAGGGGCCACACTAAAGAACTGGCGTTCGAGTGTGGAGGGGTTAGACCCTGTGGCCGGAGCGGCCCACTGATTCCTTACTGTATCTATGAATAGAGAGGGGGCCGGGACTGAATCCGGTTCTGGTGACCGAAGAAAATATGGGCCCCAAAGGGGTATTTAGTAAGGGCGCCGGATTGGCGGGGGCCGATAGGCCAGCGGCTGCTCTGGCCTTGCTTAACAAGGACTTGAACAGTCCAGGCGGAAAGAGCGCAGCCGTCGGGGGCTGGGAGGGGCCAGCTGTTTCATCATCGGAAAGATCACCCATGGTGTCCATCTGGTCTATCTGGAAGTCATCGAGATTCTCCTCCTCCGAAATATTGGACAACTGATCCGCTGCCAGGAAATCAGCACTGGTTCCTGGTTGGGGATTCAGCTGGGGAGAAGAAGTGCCAGATCCCAAGGTCGGTAGAGAAGTCGCCAGGGCTTGGAGATTTGCAGTAATGCTGGTTTGTACCGCTGAGGCAATCCACTGTTGGATTAGATTAGGATCAAAGGGGAGAGCTGGTGGTACCTGAGCTGTGGAAGGCTCAATCCCCTGAGCTGCAGCTGGAGGAAGAGGCGGCTGAGGCATCTCTTGGTCCTGTGGTGTAGCCATCTGGGGGCCTAAATTGCCCTCCTGGCCTGCAGCCGCCTGTGGGACAGCAGATGGGATCCCCAGTCCCCCAGGGCCCCAAAGGGTAGATGAAATCTGGGGGAGGGTTGTGGCCTCCAGGCCTTGGGACAGGGCAGGTTGAGAGGCAGAGGCCTGAGATGCCCCTGCCTTGGCAGCCTTGTCGTGCATCTTCTGCAGGGCGCGGTCCCTGCGCTGCTCTTGCCTAGTAGGCTCTGCCCTGCCT
This sequence comes from Diadophis punctatus similis, assembly GCA_023053685.1. Lineage (NCBI taxonomy): Eukaryota > Metazoa > Chordata > Lepidosauria > Squamata > Dipsadidae > Diadophis > Diadophis punctatus. Next base: position 223,245,206 of record JALIGW010000001.1, on the reverse strand, counting down.
GCCTGAGATGAAGAGGCTGCTGCCTCATCATCATTGGGCCTATTGGTTTTGTGCTTCCTCTTGCCCCCCGGTTTGGAAGAGGTGGGAGGCATCCCTTTAGCCATGGTGTTGCTCCTGTATTTATACTAAGGTCTCAGTCCGTCCGTATCACAGGGGCACCTCTTCCCCCCCCTTTGCTAGCCAAGCCCAAGGCGCTGCTTTCAATTTCCCCTTGTTCGCGCCAAAAAGGAAGAGAGAGAGAGAGAAGCCTCGTGGCAAATCTGCTTTCGGTTTCCCTTGTGGCCGAGCGAAGAGAGAGAGGGAGAGGTGCTTTCGATTTCCCCTTGCGAGAGGCCTCCGGGGGCGCTGCCGAGCGTTGTGAGGGAAGCCGCTCGAATGGCGCCAAGTTTGAAGCGGCAGGAGCCGGGCGAGCGAGGCTCCTGCAGTCCGCCTCTCCACGCGGCAATCGGCTATCGCCCCTCTCCGATGCTGAGCCGCTGAGCGCTTCCGATTTCCCTCCAACTCTAACTGCGGGCGGCAAGCGCTTGATTTCTATCGCCCCTCTCTCCCCGGGCGAATCGCTCCTATTCACGCGGCTGCGAGCGAGGGGGCGGCAACGGGATGGCCCTTCACAGCCAGAGCCGGACCGAAGCCAAACGGCGATGAAAGGCTGGCTGTGGCCGCGGAGCGATCGATCCCAGAAGGGGAAGAAGGGGGGGGGAGAGGGGCTAGGCCTGGAGCCCGAAACCCCACGTGGCAGCCTAGGCTAGGTTGCAGCGGCTTGCCACGGTCCCCTCGCTCACAGATTCTTGATGAGTGGAAAAGAAGAAATCCCAATACGACCTGATTATCCTTTTCTTTGCGTTCTGAATGAGTTTGAGGAGCCTGAAGGAACCAGCAGTTGGATGAGCTGTCTTCGCCACGTCCTGCTCTGCTGAGGACGAGTCAAAAACTGGGTCTCAGAGGGCGGATCCAGGGGTTTAAAGAAAAAAAGTGACTCGTCCTGGACTGCTGGTAGGCGGAGACAACCCATCCTGACTGCTGGCTCCTCATAGGATGGAGAATTATGCTTTCCCCATATGGCTCAAGCAGCATTTTAATGCTCATAGAATCCAAACAGAATTTGGAAACCCAAACAAAATTAAACTGGTATGCCAAGTCATATCCCCCTGCAAAACACATTAACCATTTAGTATGATGTGTGAACTCAGCCAAAAATGATTTTGGGATCCCTAATGTTCTGTAGTAAGGCCAAGCCAATGTTAGAATTGCCACTGGTAATTCTGAAAATAATAGCCCTAACATCCTTCTCTGTTGAGCTAACCGGAAAATTGCTCTGCAATTCTTTCTGATACCATTTCAGCTGATCTCTGATATCTTTGTCAGAGACTTCCTATTCTCTCCTCTTAAAACTTCCCACTTTTCACATACAGCAAGATTTTTCAGCGAGACCAAACATGTTTCAAAAACCATGGTATGATAACTATTATAGTCAAACTGTCCTGGATAATTTTACTAAAGTGTGGAGGCAAGGCACCACCTCAGCCCCTTTCAGTGCAGAGACTATAGTATTCAGGTAAATGAAGAAGAAGAAATCAATCTCTTCAACCATCCTCTGGGCTCACAGTTGCCTGCAGACATTTCTTCCAATGTTAATAGAACCCTCAAACTGAGTAGCAAGTTAGTCCAAAGAAAATGAAACAAGTTGAAATAACGTGTCTGAATCCATTGTAATTTTGTATCTTAGAGGTTTTGATTTAACCAATTGCTTTCTTTCAGCCTGTTTGCCTACTAACAATCCATTTCTGGATAGTTATGCTGAATCATTTAGTACCTGGAGAGTTTGTCAAACATGTTCACTAGTTTCATTGCTTCAAGCTCCTTCTGTTCATCAGTCATCCCTTCCATTGGATTGGGAAGCTTTTCCTCCACACGTCCAGTAATAGGATTAATGCTAAATAGTTGAATCACATAGTAACCCAAAGAAAAGAAGGTAGAATATATGAAACACAATTAATCAACAAATCCAATTCTTCATTTTTTTTCTTCAGGAAGATAATTTATGATCAACTTACCCACTCGTAAAAATCAAAAGGGCACAGGGACTTGGAAGATACGATAAACATATCAAAATTTATATCACATATTCCCTTCTTGGATGTTTTTTAATGGATAAGAGCAGTGGTGGGTTGTAAAATATTTTGCTACCGGTTCATGCGTAAACTTGCACACGACGCTTCTGTGCATGTGCAGAAGCATCCCAGGCAGGTGTGCGAAGCCTCCCGCCACCGGCGCTACCGGTTCTAAGAACCGGTCCGAACCAGGAGCAACCCACCACTGAATAAGAGTAAAAAAGGTATGGCGAGTAGCCTAAAAATATCTCTTAATATTCATTTGATTAACACAAACACATGCTACTAAAATGAAGAGGAGCTATATGGAATATGCAGATAGTGATGTGTTTCTCTCCCCAAAACATGTCCATTCCATTATTATTATTCTTAATTCAGTTTTGTCCATCAATTTTCTGTTACTATTTTTGCTTCTAAGGTTACAAGAAAATTCCCAGTTTAATACATCTTACATAAAGCAGTTGCTTTTCTACACATTAAGTAGATGTATGTAAATGTACAATAAATGTGTGCAGAAAAATTGGAGGAAGGTGAAGCAGGAGGGCTACATATTACATTATATGTTTCCCTCCTGCTTCACCTTCCTCCAATTTTAAAATAAGATGTAATTAAAAAGAAAATGTCAAAATACCTAGAGTACAACTTTGTGCATATCTATTGGGCAATTGACTCTTGATAACTGTCACTGTCAATTAGGTCAAGAGCTGGAGGTAAAAGGAATTGTCTATTTGTGAATAGACAATTCACAAATTGGCAAGATATGAAAGGGACCATTGAACAAAGAAGCAAATAGAAGAAACGTAAGAGAAATCAAATAATAAAATGAACCAGGGGCAGTCAAAGAGCAATAGGTCTTTTTAAAAAAAATTTAAAAATGAGATTCAACTGAGTATCAGGAGGTATTTTTATGGTAAGAGCTCTTAAGCAGCAAAGCGGGCTTTGTAAAACAGCTGTGATATTCATAGGGAGGCTAGTTGGTTTAATGGATTCCTGAAAATGACTTACAAGGTTCATTCCATCTCATCTATGCTAAAATTCTAACATCCAGATAACACAGGGATTTGCACCAAAGAAGCAGAAGCAAAGATCATATTTAAGGAAGCAAAGCATGAAATGCATCCCTACTTGGGTTTTGCTTCCTTGTATTCCTCTGTATCAGTATCTTCATCCTCAGAGTATTCTCCTTCTGTCTGTCCCCCAGCCATGAGGCCTCGTGCCGCCAGAAGACCAGCAGCATTTCCATATCCCGTGTACTTCACAAACCGTGACACTGTGGAGACAGAAAGTCAAACTTTCTCTTATTAGTGTAGAAGCAAATGAATTCAAATAGTAGCTCATAGTCTCATCTTTATCAGACTAACTTTTCAAGCAGGTAGATTCTTGCAAACCCACAGATCACAGGTAAGAAAGAAGCTGAGATGATCAACAGGATAACTCTGTTACTGATAACAGTTGGATGGAAGCATGACTCATTTGGACTGGGGAAAAAACTTGATTGTCACCACTTACTTTCCTGATTACTTACTTGAACCCTATGACAACCATTCTTGACAAATGTATCTTTTCCTTTATGTACACTCAGAGCATATGCACCAAAGACAAATTCCTTGTGTGTCCAATCACACTTGGCCAATAAAGAATTCTATTCTATTCTATTCTATTCTATTCTATTCTATTCTATTCTATTCTATTCTATTCTATTCTATTCTATTCTATTCTATTCTATTACTTATTACCATTCTTCTATAGTATTAGAGTGAACATGGTAAAAATTTAATTCTATTCTTCTTCAGGCCACTTCTTACCTTTTCCTCAAGTTAGTATATTTATTTATTATTTATTTATTTTATCGTTTTTATAGGCCGCCCAACTCCCGCAGGACTCTGGGCGGCTTACAACATGGAAAATACATTTTACAAGAAAACGATAATAAACATTATTATACAAATATAAAAATTTAAAATTTAAAAAATTACAAGCATAATCATTCATACATGGGGGAGACCTAAGATATTCAAATGGTCTCTCTATCACCCCGCCTGCAGGAAGAGCCATGTCTTGACAGCTTTTCGGAAGGCCAGCAAGGTGGGGATAGTTCGGATCTCTGGGGGTAGTTGGTTCCAGAGACTCACAGAGAAGGCTCTCCCCTGTGGTCCCGCCAACCAACATTGTTTGGTCAAAGAGACTTGGAGGAGACCGATTCTGTGGGACATAACCGGTCGTAGGGAGGTATGTGGTAGGATGCGGTCCCGGAGGTAACCTGGCTCTGAGCCATGTAGGGCTTTAAAGATGATGATCAACACCTTGAATTGCGTCCAGAGACTAATGGGCAACAAATGCAGCTGGCGGAGAATGGGTGTTACGTAGGTGTATCTTGGAACACCCACCACAGCACGCGCAGCCGCATTTTGCACCAATTGCAGTCTCCGGATACTCTTCAGGGGTAGCCCCATGTAGAGCGCATTACAGTAGTCTAGTCATGAGGTGACAAGGGCATCTACCTAATGTAGTATAATAACTACATTAGGTAGATGTCACATATGTTAGAAGGTTGCACACTGTTAACAAGGCAAAGCATTTAAAAGAGAAATACCTCTCTGAAAAAGGCATCTTTGCAAAGCTGCTTTTCCTGTTGTAATGTTCAAGAAATCCAACAGTAGCTTTGCTGTGAGGAAAAGTCTGATTAATAGCTACAAAGAATTCACAAGCCCAGCAGCGACAAATTTTATTCAAGTTTATTTATCTTCTTCCCTAATTTTAAAATTGGTCCAGTGAATGACATTTCCCTTCATTTCCATGCAATGTAATTTAATCCAAAGACCTATGAGATTCCAGTTTACCTGCATTCTTAATATTCAGCCACAATCCAAATAACGTTTCAGTTAGATGGATCAGCTTGTTCCTATTTACCGATTCAAACTGCCAGCATACAACAGGCCCGAGATGAACAAGAGAGAGCATGGATAATTACCACTTTCCTTGCAGAGTACAAACAGGAACTCCGCTGCACAGTGTTTCACATCCGTGTCAATGTGAGTCATGAGACGTACAAGTTTATTTCTCAGCATGTTTCCCACCTCAGGTCTATTCTTCACATCCCGTAATGGAGGAAGTACCTGTGAATCCATGGAAAGCCAAAAGTGATGCTTAGAGCCATATTAAACTTAGTTTCATCAAGCCCTGAAAATATGCATCAAAAATGCCTCAGTAAGAATCTCATCCCGATACTCAACACAGATGCCTTCTCAATGTCTTAATCAGTGGAACCACTTGCCTCCAGAAGTTGTAAATGCTCAAACACTGGAAGTTTTTAAGAAAAGATTGGATAACCATTTATCTGAAATGGTTTAGGGTATCCTGCCTAAGCAGGGGGTTGGACTAGAAGACCTCCAAGGTCCCTTCCAACTCTGTTATTCTATTCTATTCTATTCTATTCTATTCTATTCTATTCTATTCTATTCTATTCTATTCTATTCTATTCTATTCTATTCTATTCTATTCTATTCTATTCTATTATTATTCTATTCTATTCACTGATAACTCCCATATGTACTGTCATGGCTTTGACGGACCTGGTTTGGAGGAGGAGGATTTGGAACCAGGGAGGGCATGGCGGGAAGGCCAAGGGCTGAGGACAAGTGGGGGAGGGCGGCCGACCAGATGGAGAGTTGCCTGCAGCAGCGAAGCAGCTGCAGAGGCCCAATGGAGATCACATGCTTCAGACCACCTCTGATGAGGAACGATCCGTGGGTGAGGAGAAGAGAGCAGAGAGAGGCACAGAGGAGCTTGGCGAGGCTGCTTGCGAGAAGCAGCCCTTTCCCTCCTCACAAGGAACACTTGGGAAAGGGTGATTTAACCAGACGCTGAGGGAAGGTATGTTTGCCGGGAACACCTATTTGCTTTGATGTGCATCTTTCTGCCTTGTGAACTTTGGATCGTGTTGTACCTTTGTTTTAAGGAATTTCCTTGTCTGTCGATGGACCCGGGCACTTTCAGTCAGCAAATTCAACACGGGGGTAAGACTCTCTTTGAGTTTATGACCCTGTGAAAGAGGCATAAAAAGAAACAGATTTAACTGTTTTTTAAGTTTTCCATGCACGAAAATGGTTTGGTGATATGGATTTTTTTTTAGTGAAAATCAACCATATTAGTTGAAATTGCAGAGTAACTGCAGGTCAGCAAAAGACTACATCACATTGACCAAACCAATTATCAAGACAAAAAAACCTTTTTTTTTTAGGAAAGCCATCTAAGCTTCTTTTAACATAAAAATTTCCTCCCCAATTTCCCTTTTATCATGTCCTGGCATTATGACGTTCAATGTTTACCTGTATATTTTTTTTACAATGCATGGCCTAGCACCGTGATGGCGAACCTATGGCACGGGTGCCACAGGTGGCACGCGGAGCCATATCTTCTGGCACGCGAGCTGTTGCCCTAGCTCAGGTCCAGCGTGCATGTGGGCACCCGCCAGCTGATTTTCGGCTCACACGGAGGCTCTGGGAGGGTGTTTTTGGCCTCCAGAGGGCTCCAGGGTAGCAGGGGAGGGCGTTTTTGCCCTCCCCAAGCTCCAAGAAAGCCCTTGGAGCCTGGGGAGGGCAAAAAATGGGCCTACCGGATCCACCGGAAGTCAGGAAATGGGGGAGCAGGGGTGAGTGGGGGAGCATTGAATATGGGTGTGGGCACGCGCACGCGTGCGATAGCGCGCGTGTGCACTATTTCGGCACCCGAGGAAAAAAAGGTTCGCCATCACTGGCCTAGCACATAGTTAGCAGTCAAGGTTTGATTCCAAAAAGTTATTCAGGATCAAACCTGGTTAGTAATTAGATAGAAAACTATCAGGGCATTCCATAATTATAGTCTAGACCAGGATATTTTTTTAAAAAAATCCCAGAAAAAGACAACTACAAATCACTTTTGTATTATTTCCAAAAGCCCCTACACATTTGTGCAATTACTAAGAACTCAACTTGGCTTGAGGGAGTCTTTTCTTTTTTTTACATAATGAATAATCTTAGCATTAATGCATGCAAAAAGCAATATCCTTCTGCATTCATGTCTAACCGGGTGAGAGTTGCTTCATGTACAGGTAACCTCTGACTTATCACCAGTCCCTTAGCGACCATTCAAAGTTATAATGGACTCCCCAAAAGTTACTTATGACCTGGTTCCAAAGTTCCAATGGCTGCTCCCTTCCCGCAGTCACATGACCACATTTTGGGCACTCAGCAACCAGCTCGCATTTATGACCATTTGCAATATCCTGCAATCCATAATTGCCATTTATGATGTTTTTGTAGAAAACCAGAATTTACTTCGTTTTCAGCAAAAACATCTAAAGTGAACAATGGGTTTGCTTAATGACAGCCGCAAAACAGGTCATAAAATTGGGTGAGTTACATGGGTGGGTGACCTGCTTTATCACTGTCACAACTTTCAACTATGATGGGCAGGTTCCATTATAGTCATAGTCAAGGATTACCTGTATTATTGAAAAGCAGAAGCAGGGATCATTTTGGATTAAGAGATATATTTCTGATTGGTGTAAGACAGCCTTACTGACTTGTAATGGAACCACACTAATCACCCTTGTATGCAAACGAGAAACTTCAATAAAAGTATTTAGAAAGGCTGTCTAACAAATCCATCTAACCTAGAAAGCTCAGCAAGATTGCTCCTGCTGTTCACTTTCATGTCTTCATCCCAGACCTTTGATCCTCGATGAATTTATTTCCAGACTTGGGATTCATGAAAAGGAGCTCTCTTAATCTCTATTCTTCATTGGCATCATAAAATAGTTTAAAAAAACATGGCAAAGAAGACCTCTTCAGTGGTATGCACTCAGTTGTGCCCAATGCCCATATCCTTCAAGTACTTCATGGCCTTCTTCTTCCAAAAATGTTTCTCTTTCGTTTTTGGAAGATGGAGATTGCAGAAGCTTCTGTTTTGATTTTGTTGTGATTTTTAGCTCATCCTTATGAACTCTACTGGATATTACCTTCAGGATTTCTACATTAGTATTCCTATTTGGGAAGTAATGGCACCATACTGAGGGACGTTTACCTTAGCTATTCGATTCTTTTCCTGGCTACTGAATGTCCAATTGGGCTGAATACTGTTTGCCATTTTGTCACATGTATACTGTTAAACTAGTACAAGAGTGTATAAACATATATCTTATTAAACTCTTATTTTGGCTATGGGGAAAACAGGGCAATGGAGCTATGATGACAATTAAACAGCAACATAGAGAAAAGGAGAAAGAAAATCAACAGTAATATTTCCTATTCCAAAAATTAAATCTGCCTCTCACTAAGCTAGTAAAATAATGTATCAACCAAACAATCAATGGGGCAATGCAATGGAATATTTATTCTCTGTTCAACCTACTCACATGCCAGATAATAACCATTTATGCTATTGCTACCTCTTTATTAAAACTGGTCATCAACTTACGACTACAACTGCGCCCAAAATTTCTGTTACCAAGTGAAACATTTGTTAAGTGGGTTCTGCCCCATTTTATGACCTTTCTTGCCACAGTTGTTAAGTGAACCACTGCAGTTATTAAGTTAGTAACATGGTTATTAAGTGAAAGTGGCTTCTCCAGTGACTTTGCTTGTCAGAAGTTTATAAAAGGTGATCACATGACCCCGGGACACTGTAATCGTCATAAATATGCGTCAAGTGCCAAGCATTTGAATTTTGATCACGGGACCATAGGGATGCTGCAACGGTCCAAAGTCTGAAAAATAGTCATAAGTCACTTTTTTCAGTGCTGTTGAAACTTCGGATGCTCACTAAATGACTTGTTGTAAACCGAGGACTACCTGTAGCAGGCTGATTGCTAACACGTAAGTTTTCTTAGAGAATGATAAATAATTGAGATTTCCATCTTCGTGTGGTAGGGTAAATGTCATATATTTAAGCACAGGACGGACTCTCAAATGAATCCTAATCAAACATGGGTATCGTCATAAATCAAAGTAGCTTGGGACAAGCAAGGAAGTTGTGAAAATGTTTCGCTTTACCTACCCTATCAAGACGTCGATCAAGGAAACTCAGGAGAACATTGACAGCATCCATATTGACTCCCATGTATTCTAGGGAGCCCCGGTGGACCTTGGGAGTCAGCAAAACATCTAAACACTTGAGAGGCAGATTGCCCAAAAGGTTGATTGTATGGCTGAAGGAAGGATACAAGGCAAAGCAGGAAAAAATTAGCAACCAATATAAATGAAAGAATGTTTCATTCTGAAAACTCTAGTATTTTCTAGGTTTTAGCAATTAGGAAAACAAATTTCAAATTGTGCCATATAAAGCAATAGCAAATCCTTCCTTTTTAGTTCAAGCTTGCATCATTTTCTCCATTTGATGTTATATATCCATTTTAACAAGTCCAGTAGAAGTCACAAATTTGGCAGCTTTCTTGTTCATAATGTGCAATGTCCCGACATATTATTTATTGAATGTACAGTATATTAATGTCTCTCCTTACACAACAATTAACATGGTTTACAATAGATCAAAACACAAATGATAAAATACAAGAGTAATACCGATTATAATTAAATTCAAGGCAAACTTACAAGTCACATCAATGAAATCAAAGTTAGTTCAACTAATGAAAAGTGGTGGAAGAGATGCATTTTCACTATTTTCCTAAATTCCTACCCTAAGATCACTAGGGAAGGCTTTCTCCTGTGTACTAGATATGCAAATTTTCAGCAGTAACAGCAAAAAATTCAGAATTTCAGAAATTTCCTGCTGATAATGTTTATCACTATCTAAAGTTATTGTTGGCTGTGTCAAATACATCAAGCAGAATACTAAAAAACTCTACTTGTTTAATACTGCGCAAGCTGCATAATTTTTCAACGCTAAAGCAATCTGTGTTATAACATTCTTTTTTCACTACTAAGAATTACTGTACACTGTATTGGGGTCCACATTTTTCTCTTTTATTATTTTTATTAAACTTATCAAAGTATAAAATACAAATGAAAATAGTAGGAAAAGGGGAGGGAAAAAGGGAAAAAAGAAAGAAAAGCATTGACATCTGACTCCTTTTAGCACAGTAGAATAAGATAATAAAATACAATCTAAACTTTTTATTTTTATATAATAAAAGTAAATACATATTTATGTAAATATGTATTAACCATTTCTGTAACAACAAACTTATCTAATCAGCAAAACCCAAAGTCAATGTTTCATTTTTTCCCCCATCTCAAAATCCAGAAGTGGTTTACAAGTAGATATTGGAGTCCCCATAAATAGGATACTACATTTATTTTACTACATATATTTTAATATAACTTTAGGAGGAGAAATCTATACCTAATCTGCAGTAATGAACTGGTGATACATGGTTTTTGTCAACAGTGGGGAAAAAATATCTTAAGCAACATAGCCCAATTTATTTAGTTGTTCTATTATTAGCTACTATATAATGTCCAGGCTTTCCCCGCTCCTCCTCTACTTTTATTACTAAACCTACCAATTTTGTGATTGCTATCGATTGTTTAAAATTGTTATATGTATTTTATGTTTGTTTTATTGGCAATACAGTCGGTCACCTGTGAAATTCTTCTGTCCGATCATCACCATCTGCTGAAATCATCAGGCAGTGACGGAGAAGGGCACCTAGACGTCGATACAGAGCAGCATCTTCCTGGCCCGAAAACATAATTAAAATCTTTTAGTATGAGAAAAAAGTGCATTTTTATTTTAGGCAGTTTATTGACACAGACTGTTCTAGCAATGCATTTTCAGAATGAAACGTACATTTAAGTTCAACGGGAAAATGGCATACATGGGATTTGAAAATCTGCAAAGCAAATCAGCATACACAAAGCAAAGATCTGTTAATTCCTGGCTCCCTAATTTGTGACAAATTGCAAAGCCATAGCAACAGATGAATTAGCATTACTGCCTTATCTAGCATTTATTTCCCTTTGTCCCTTCATGTATGTCAGTAGACATTATTAAGTAAATAAGGGGGAAGAGCTGTAGTGTAAAATAGAGTAATGCAAATTTCATCTGGAGCTCATTCCTGGTGTATCCCAGATGTGGACATCCAGGAAGACTTGAAACATGTCCCTAACTATAGGAATCGTAAGTGAAATGAAATTGTGAATACTGGCAATCCTCAATTTATGACCACAATTGGGACAATAATTTCTGTTGCTAAGCAAGACAGTTGTTAAATGAGTCATGAGCAATTTATGACCTTTTTTGCTATGGTTGTTAAGAGGATCACTGCACTTGTTAAGTGAATCGTGTGGTCATTTAGCAAATCTAGCTTCTCCCTTTGACTTGTCAGAAGCCGGCTGGGAAGGTCACAAATCACATGATCCTGGGGGAGCTGCAACCATTATAAATACATGCTGGATTTGAAGTGATGGTTGTTAAGGACAAGGATCAGCTGTAAGTCACTTTGTTCAGTACTGTTGTAACTTTGAACAGTCGCTAAACAAATGGTTGTAACTTGAGGACTACTTGTGAAGAATAAAGACTAAGACGTTGATGAATAACATAGTGTCACTTCTGGGTGTCTTACCTCATCCACTTCCTTTTTGTTGGTATCAAAAGTGATATTGAAGAGGATCTTCAGGATTTCCATAGCACGCTCTGTCTCCTGCCGAGGTAATGGCAGGGAAGGATCCCCTTTGGCAGCTACCTCATGAGGATCAATCCATTTTACTCCCAGTGTAAGTTCCAGGGTATCTGTCATTAAACCAATACCTCGAAGTTCTTGTGCAACCTGCTGCCGAACATCCACCCTTAGTGCCGTCAATAAAAAGAGAAGGCGCAGGTCAAAGAATTTTATGTCATGGGGGAAGTTTCTCTCATTGTAGAGTTTGATGCGATCTGTAAGTCCCACCACAAACCGAGCCTCAGCCATCAGTTCCTGAGCCCGGGGACTACTGAAGACAATATTACAGAGGCACTTAAGTGCCTCCAGAATTACATCCAGATCAGGAACCTCCAGGATTTGCTCTTCCCTGTAAACAATCCCAGCATGCTTGGCTAGTGTCTCCAAACTTTCCATGGTGGTGAAAGGGCCAAGACATTTTTTATCCCGGGACAGAATTCGTATGCTTTCCAAGCACGTCACTTGACAAGACGGTTGGAGAACTCTCTCCAAGAACTTGATCAGAAGCATGGCCAGTTTCTAAAATATCAGAAAAGAGATGAAAGAACAGATCTAGTAGTATCAACCAACTTCTGCATAAGACAAGCAGGACTATCTATGTTTGCACTTGTACAATTTCAAAAGTTCAATAAAATCTAATGTATCTTAAACTCAATGTGTTCAGTTCCTCAGTCCCATTTCTATCTGCAAATAGCCAACGTTGCTACAACATCCACTTTATAATATCACAAGTTGACATACAACAATTAGAATGTGTCCCTGCTTCTTAGGTTTAAGCTGCAAATGTCTTTTCTTATACAAACAAAACAGCACCATAAGGATAGTACTACGTAGTAGGCTTGGAGAAACTCTTGAGATTTACAAAATGTAAGAGAAATGGAAATCCAGAAATAATTTAATGAGAACTGAACATGCTTAGTGATTATTTAATGCAGATTGACACTTGGAGGGAGAAAAGTGGAAGGAGGAACGTCCCACAGCAAAGTGACTGAACAGTAATTCTTCTCCCTGCAGTAGGGCATTGATAGCATCATGGTGAAAAAGACATACAAGATGACAGCCAGCCAGCAATTCAGCCTCTTCCCTCAACATGTTTGCCTTTCAAAAAGTCAGGTGTTGTTGTTTTTTAAAAAAAACTAGTGATTGAATAAGCAAATCAGCAAAACCTTGCAGAGATACAGTATCTGCAGAGTCATTGGGTAAGGAAGTGGAGGGGATAGATAAAGCAATATCATACTGTCATGCACTATTAGTTTGTGTGTTATGACTTCACACACGTATGCGGCTTTTTCATTATTTCACCTTTGATTCTGTGAAAGTCCTTGAAGTCACCCCACATAATACCGATAGTAGTTAGTATTTAATTACCAAGTATACTCTGCCTTGGCTAAAGGAGGGAAACAAATCTCGGGATTCAAGAAGCAGAGTTCCTCCAATGATAAATTATCTACTCACAGCTTGTGACAATGTCATGAGGGCTTTGGGGGGTGGGGGAGTGGAAGGATGCCAGGGCATGTCTGTACTGCAGATAGATGTAAGTGGGGAAAGGGCCTTAGTCATAACACTGCCAGAAACACAAAGCCTGGCAATGCAATGATTACTTAAACTGGGTAGCCACATGTTCAGCATAGAGTTGCGCTATTTCAAGAGAGGAAAATGCATTCAGACTCAATTAATTTTACTAAACATACTTGACTTTGCTCTCTGTATGTCAACAATGCAGCAGGTAGTTATTTGTTTTCCACAATAGTTTTTCAGACATCAAACATGGACATTTTTGTCACTTGGAAGCAGCATGGCCCCAGAAGCAGGACAAGCAGTCAATTCCCAGGTGGGCAGAGGGAGGCAGACTAGACATTCTTCCTCTCTATATGGGACTGCCCTTGAAGAGTATCTTTTCAGCTGATGCAAAATGCAGCGTCACAGGCAGTTATATGTGTTCCTCATAGAACACATTACCCCTCTGGTCCTTGAGCTGCATGAGTTATCAGTTTGTTTCCAGGGTCCAATTCAAGGTACTGTTTTTGGCCTTTAAAGCCCTACATGGGATGGGGCAGGTTTTCTGAGGGACTGCCTGATTTTTACATTTTCCCATCCCACCAGATCTAATAAAAAGGAAATGCTGCAGATTCCATCAGGGAGTTACATTTGGTGGGCGCTAGGTGGCTTGTCTTCTTGTCTATATGGAATATCCTCCCTCCCCCACCCTCCCCCAGGTTAGGCTGGCACCATCGCTTCTGACTTTCTGAAAATCCCTCAAGATCTGGTTGTGCTATCAGGTCCGGGATTTCAGGGAATTGGTGCGGTAGCTCCGTTATTATTAACATCCCTTTGCCCATTATTTTATTTTTAGCTACATTTTATTTAATGTTTCTAATTAATAATATGTGTTATTTGTGTACTGTTGTTTTTTAACTTCATTGTACGTTGCCCAGAATAATTTGTTTTCTGACATGGTTGGCTATATAAATTTTAAAAATAAATAAATGAAATCTCAATATCTTGCTCCTGCCTCTTAAATACAGAACCATTGGAGTAGGCGGCATACAAATGCAACTAATAAAATGTATTTAGTATCAGACTTTCCCATCTGCTTCCCTCTCTTTGGATGGTGTTAAAGTATGCCATCATTGGCTCCTTTCCATTATGAAAATATGATAATGAGCTATTTATGCAATTTATTATCCATTACTGTTTTAGGTTGGCATTTGGCTCTTGGGCAGGATTCACCATTGAGGAATTTGCTGTTACCATATGGAATCCTGTGGTGCGACTTTTAAGGCTCCAGCCTAGCATGGGAATTGATGGGCTGCCCTGCTCTCAGGTGAAAGGATAAGCTTATGATCAGCTCACAGTAAGATGGAGCACAAACAGCTCTGCTCCCTCCCTATATAGTCAGTTGGTAGACAAGAGCATGTTCAACAGCAGGCAAGCAGGTCAAGAGAGGTTCGTGCTCTACGGTATACTAACTTCTTCTAGATGTAACAATACAGTTGAGGACTAATCTCAGTGAAGTTTGTGAGCTCTCCTTTGATGTCCCCTGAATCTATTATCACAGTAGATTTATGTTGGAGCATCATAGATAAATGTGGTGAGGTTTAAATACCTTTGGGACTGATGTAATAACTTACTATCCGTAACAGAGTGTCAAACTCGATTTCATTGAGGGCCGCATCAGGGATATTTGACCTTGGGGGGCCGAGGTGGGCATGGCCAGCTCGGCGTCATTTGTGTCAGGGGCACCTGTGGTGGCCCGAGCGCTCTGCCAGCGAAATGGGCTCCCAAGCTACGTTTTCAGCCATGACGGCCTCCTGCACCATCTGCCAGTGAAAATGGAGCTCAGGAGGGCCGCATGTAACCCTCCCGAGCTCCGTTTTTGCTGGCAGAGACACTGCAGGCCAGTCCTTCACTGTTTCCAGGGCGGTCCCACAGGCCAGATCTAAGCACCCAGCGGGCCGGATCTGGCCCTGGGCCTTGAGTTTGACACCCCAGATCCATAACATTTGTGCATAAGGAAGTATCTGATAAGTAGGAAGAGGAAAAGAAAACAAGTTGTACCAGCTTTCTCCTCCAATAATAAATGGAAGAAAGATATCTGCATGCAGATGATACCTTCATCTCTACTCTTATTGTTGAATAATAATAATCCAAGAAATGAGAGAATTGTTGCTTTTGGTGTGTGTTTCTGATCATGAATAAAGTTATCTTGAATACAGGATGTTTTGTTTAATGAAGAACTTGTCTTCTTTCGATCACCCTGTTACATACCCCATCCATCTTGCCTTCCAAGCTGAACAATAATACAATAAAAGTGAACAAACCACTTAAAGCAATCCTGTATACTGTGAATATATAAAAACAGCAGTGATGTTTAGAACAGTTAATAGCTCTTCAATAGTTATCTAGAGTAATATTTAGAATAGAAGAGTAATATTTAAAATAGATATAAGAGCAGTATGATGTACACAGATTTGATGTGATATTATGCATCAATGGTATGTAACGGTAAGAATGGTGAGATCACAAACATTGCTGTCGCCTGATCCAAGTTAGAGTGCATTATTAGAGTGCATTTAATGCATTATCATATTTTTGCAATGAAGTGTATCTGATGTGTAATTACTTGCTAGCTGCTACTAATGATCATTTCCTTTACAATTTGCTGGTGTGTGCAAGAGGTTTTGCATCACTTTCTGCATTTTATAAATGCCATATGCTGTGGAGAGTTACATCTGGATGTTAAGGTGTGTAATGATATACAGTAAACAGAAATACATATTACTATGGTACTACAGAAATATATATATATATATATATGTAGCTATTTGCATTTTTTCCATTTAGACACAGCATGCACATAGGCGGAGGAATGCGTGTTGGCTATGTTGGCCACTTTGAGTTATTTGTAAAAATAATAAATAGCAATAGCAATAGCACTTAAGACTTATATACCGCTTCATAGTGCTTTACAGCCCTCTCTAAGCGGTTTTACAGAGTTCAGCATATTGCCCCCAACAATCTGGGTCCTCATTTTACCGACCTCAGAAGGATGGAAGGCTGAGTCAACCTTGAGCCGGTGAGATTTGAATAGCTGAACTGCTGAACTAGCAGTCAGCTGAAGTAGGTTGCAGTGCTGCACTTTAACCACTGCGCCACCTTGGCTCAGATGGGAAATAAATAAAATGAAGCTACTTTGTCAGACTCTTGGTCCATATAACTCAGTAGCATCTATTTCAGTTGGTTGCAGCTCACTCAAGCTGTTTTCTCAAGATTTAGGGAATTGACTCAAGTTGACTCAGCCTTCCATCGTTCCGAGGTGGGTAAAATGAGGATCCAGATTGTTAGGGGCAATATGCTGACTCTGTAAACTGCTTAGAGAGGGCTGTAAAGCACTTTGAAGCGGTATATAAGTCTAAGTGCTATTGCCAATTATTTTGGGGAAATTCTACAAGCAGTGCCTGTGTACTGTCACTAATCACACTCGGTACTTCTAATTGTTATATGTTCATAATTTCTAAGAAAGGAGGTTTATTTAAATAGGGAAATCTATTTAAAGTGATAGCAGCATTTCCAGATCTTTATTTATGCTTGGAGGTACTGCAGAACTAAGAAAGAAGAGTCACTGCATTTTTGCCACTGCTGCTCCATCAATATCTGTGCCCAATTTGCCAGCTATGGAAGTTAAAATCTGGTCTGTACTGGCAAATGGAAAACAATGCTGGATTAAATAGGAACCTAAAAATAGAAACCTGCACAGCTGGAACATCTGATATTTAGGGGCTCTATGTATTTGTATGTGTGTACTATGTGTAAATGAGTGAATTTTTCTTGTTGTATTTGCGTTAATCAACATAACTGTATCAAGACTGATACTGTATTGATCCACAAGCAGACACTCTCTTGGATAGAGGTAAGCCTGAGGTGGCTGAGACTACTGAAAGGTACAATACATCTAAAGGGCCACTGGCTGTTGTATATCTTAACCACACGCAGATGGATTTAATTCTCACTGGACATTACCAGCATTTCTCTTCTTCCTGTAGGCACTCCTGGACTTCAAAAGCAAAACTGTGTATTGTGTTAAATATACCTTAAAATGGCTATGCTCCTGCTCTCCATTTTGCACAATGAAAAACAGTTCATGCCATTCTTCCAGCCAGAATCCAGAAATTATTATTTTTCACACCCAGTATTCCTGATGTACTACAGACAATGATACAACAACATACCTTTCTTTCTTCCTGTTCATCATCATCAAAGGTGAAACAGTGAGAATTCTGAGACAGCAAAAATGAAAATTCATTGAATTAAGAAAATAATTTTCTCTAAACATAAGAGAATTTTTAAAACAAATGACAATTAATCAATTTCTTCCAAATACCTAGCTACTCAGATGCTAACCAATTAAATATTTAAGCTGAGTAAAGAAGAAAAGAAAAAGAAACGTAAGATGGATTATTACTTTCTAAGTAGCTTTATTAATTGGGGCAGTTATTTTCAAACCTATCTTTAAAAAAATATTTCTATTACTACTTGTTTTTTGAAGTAAACTCTAGGCATTGTAAAATATCTTGAGGCATATTCTAAGATAGTCAGCTCAAATATGCACTGGCTTGACATTATAATTTAAATGTGGATCACATGATTACCAAACTTTTTCTACCATTGCACATTTCAGATGAAGATAATGAGCAAGACGTCATGCATAGGTTTGCCTCTTATTACCTTTTTTTCTAACTGAGGCATTAGCCTGTAATGATCTTCCAGGTGGCCCAGTTCATAAACTGGGATTTTGTCCAAATTTTCCCAAATGGCAAATACCTTCAGCTTAACAGAAGCTTCTTCCTAATTGCCAATCATGTTCTGAAGAAGGAAATTTAAACAACTTTTTCAGTTGTTTTATTTATTTAAAATGTATTCATACAACTGTTATTCCATTTTGGAAGCCCGCTAATAGACTTCACTGCATTTGGCAATAGAAACCATAAATTGAAAGCAGTTTATTTATAAGGAGACTACATCTGTGTGCCTTTCTTGGTTACTGAAATCAGACATCAGCTCTAATATAATCCAAGAATTTTCATTTCTTATAGCATATTTTACCTCATAATTTTTTAAAATGTGGCAATTAAAGGCAGTTCTATTTCTATTCCTCCACAAATGAAAATATCCAGCTTGCAGTATCTTGAAAAAGTATGCCTGACTTTGTTCTCAACAGACTACTGTAGCTTAGTTAGAAGTTATAACCACATCAAGCAATCCATTCTCAGCTACTTTTGGGTGGTGACAGCTTGAAAGAGGAACATGGGCTACAACTGCTACTTTTAGAATTATATCAGGTCTTTTTGGAACAAGATATAGTTCTTTGTTATTATTAACTAGGAAAGGAATTGCCATATGTTTTGCTTTATCCATTATGCAGTACTTTCTGGAGTTATCTGGAACAAATTCTTAGAAAGCCTCAGCATTAGCCTTTTTCCATATTGAGAGGTACCCATGAATCATTCATGTGTTTTCCGAGAATGGCATCTACCCACCACACACTGAGACTGATGGAGAAACATGTTAACAAAGGTCTCAACTTCTCTGTAGCGCAACAATGGAACTACAATCACATTTTCTCTAAACAAAACTGTAAAAAACAATCAGTATCTGAAAAGACAATCTGATATTTTATCCCTGGAGTAAAAATGATTATTATAATTACTGCAGTTAAAGTTTTCACCAACTGAAAACTTCCTGGTTGAACATTTTGGACAGGTCAGAGAAGCAGAGCTCATTGTCTCACAGCATTTCAAGTTAAGAAGGTTCTATGGTCAACAATGGTAAAAAAAATATATGCTTGAAGTTTCAGAGACCTCATCCCAATTGATGGACAATGGCCAAATAGGTAGTTCTTGACATACAACCATAATAGAGCCTGCCCATTATAGTTGTATGTCATGACAGTCATATGACCAACCTAATTATTACTTTTTTGTAGCAGTTGTTAACTGAATCATCTTAAGTGAAGTTTATAAAGTGTGGTCATTGAGCGAATGCCACGGCTGGTAAGCTGCAATTGTTAAGCAAACCAATGGTTCACTATGGGCGCCATTTTGCCAAAAATCAAAAGTGCAAAACATTTGGCAACATCGTAAAGTACAGTCACAGGACTGCGGGATGTTACAGACGATTATAAATGCAGCTTTGTTGCTGAGTGCCCGAAGTTCAGTCACAGATTGCTAAGCGGACCTGATTGTTGGATCTTTGAATCCGGATCCTTTATTGATGGGGTGGACCCTTTATTGAGTTAGATGTAAGTTGAGGACTACCTGTACAGCAACTTCATAGATGTGTATGAAGAGAATACAACCTACCAATTGATATTCATATTCCTTCTCATTCTCCTCTATGAAAACAACATTTGGGGTTACATGTATTACATGCAGCTATTCTGAAAATCTGTTGCAGAGAAAGTCACAAAGATGTACAGAGCAAAAAGTATCCATGATAAAATCAAATATAAATCAATTCACAATTGCATATTCATTAGTTTGATTTCAAGTTCCTAGAAATGTTTAATACTGAAAGACATAGTTCAGGTTGTGTAACATTTTGAAATAAGTCTAAGGGTGATTAAGTATGAACACTTAGCCTCACCACAACCATTTATTTCGTTTTATCAGTTGTTATATGAAAAGTTCCAAGGCTACGATAGATTTTATCTAAACCAGTACTGATAATAATCAACAGAATTCTTTACATACACTATTTCCTAGGACTGTGTATTTGTGGATTTCATACACCTTTTTGTCATTTAGTTCTTTTTTTCCCTTTTTCATCTGAAATGTTCTCCCCACTATTTCTCTGGCATGATTAATTCTCTCACAAGAACATACTTTCACTGTTGCATCCCAGCTGCAGTTCAATTTTGAGAAAGAAAGGAAGGGAGGAAGTAACCCCAAATGGCTAGGTTAAAAGATTAATAACAAGAATATACTGCCTAATAATACAGGCAGATTAAACTGAAGGGAGCATCGCAAGAACATCATTAAAACATGCAGTGTGAATTCTTCAGCACTCCGTCAGGGTGCCTCAATTCCCAATGAAAACTCACCTCCTGGTTGTAGATCTGTAGCACCTTGAGGACAGTATCTTGCTTCCCATTTTCTACAGTCTCTAGCACAGCTTGGAGTGTCATGTCTGCCCAGAGGAACGGGGCCGACTGCAGTGAAATGTAGTAGAAGGCTTTGTGGCGTGGCTGGATATTTACTGATGCAAAGAGTCCTTGTTAAACAGCTGATGAGAAGAGGGAGGAACATTAGCGAGCCTGGCCACTCCAGGATGCCAAAGTACAAAGCAGATGGAAGCTCCCAGTAAAACCAGCCAGTAGCTTGCTATCTTGCTCACACACTAATCCTCTTCCTCTTTGGGCTTTTCAGCATTTAATAAATGTCCTTTGAGCAAAGCATTACCTAGCTAGCATCCCCTTCCGCCAGTCGAGGATTACCTTAAAACAGATAACTGTGTGATGTAGCTCCTCAAATCACCTCCTCCACCCATTGTCCTCATTTCTCTCTATAAATATAAAAGAAAAGAAAAGAAATTCCCCTATGATAATAAAAGGATGCACTCCCAGCAAAACCACCCATATCTCCTTGCTGGGTTCAGATGGTAATATATTTTCTGGTGAAAAAACATTGGAAGTCTGAAAACGTACTAAAGCTGTGCTCACCAATCAGAGTATCTCTCAAACTGACTCATCCCTCAGATTCAAATCTCTGATCCTGCTTAGAAAACATGAGGTGGGGGTAACCTTTCCACCCTACGGCCTTAACTCTTTGGTTGCCAAGTTCTCTGCATTTCTAGGTCCAACATTAGGTCTGTGTCACCACAAAGGCAGTAGCTGTTTAAGAATGCAGATATATGTTTGTAACCCTCCAGTAGTCATGCTAATCACAGTGCATGTCACAGTATGTGATGGTAACCACTGTGACAGGGAAAGGGACCGGCAGGCTGTGAAGGCAGATGTTAGAAGAACTTGCCACAATCATAATGCTTTAACCTTATGATTTAAATCAGGGCCCTCCCAAACTCTTCAGCTTAAAGTTTCAGATTGTTCATCAACCCTGAAATATTTATTATAAGAAAATAATTTAATGAACACTGCTTTAACTAATAGTACTATGAATAACAACAACAACAGACAGACAGACAGACAGACATCTGGCCCACAACACGCCTGACATCTCTATTGTGGAGAAGAAAAAATGTCTGGTTCATTGATATTGCAATACCAGGTGATGCATAAATTGAAGAGAAAAAAAACCTAGAAAAAAACCCCAAAATATCGTGATTTACAAATTGAAGTTTGTAAGTTCAACAATTGTGGAGGAAAAAAATCAATGGTTGTACCAATAGTATTTAGGAGTCCCTGGAGCAATACCCAAAGGGCTGCCTAGATACATGGAAATCCTGAACATTAGACCTGAATATTCTGACTTTGCAAAAAAAAAAAAAAAACCCCCACTCTACTCGGAATTGTCTGTATAGATGTTACCTTAACATCTCTTGGGTCCTTGGTTAGGACCTGAATTGTTAAATTTTTACCTTTACCCAGACTGTGAATCAAATTGAAGATTAAATAACAACAACACCTTGGACAATCCCAATGAGGATCTGGTGGTCAGGGCCCCTCATGCTGTACCCCCTAGCAGGGGGACCTTTAGCGAGTGCTCCCTAGTTCTCTGTGTAGGGAGGCAGAAACTATTACAGAATTTGTTGGGTACAAACCAGAACTGTAAATAACAGTTCCCAGAATATCATGAATGCTACTATTTCAGTCACTTCTCACTTTCTAAAGTGTTTGTCCTTCACAGTTTACATATCTGTTAAGGAAAACACCAGGCAACTTAGTTGCCACAGAAATGATGAAGCGGCTTTAAAATAAGTAAACTGCTTGTTGTTTTTTATTTGCAACTTTCAAGAATAGCATGGAATAACATTTAAATAAAGAGGAATAATGTGCCAAAATGTGTGTATCACTGAGCAACTGCCAGGATCAGCAGTTCTGGCAAAAGGTTTCCCAAAGCTTGGAACAATCTGTAGATTACAAATGCTTCATATCTTTCCACAGTTGTTTAAAAGAAACAACATTTGACTACTCATACTATAAACATGCAGCAGAGCTTGAAAACTTTTAAAAACAAATTAGATTATTGTAGTCAACTTTCTTCTGTGCAGAGAACATATATAGAATACCTCCTGACTGAGCACAAGTAATTTCTACATACAGCCAATACCTTGTAACTGGAATTGGCTGTTGTAGCTCTCAAATCATACGAGGAAAGAACTTCATGGTATTTGTATCTAATTTAGCATATTTTTAAAAATGCTACAGAAAATTATGATCACACAATTTCAATACAATTTTTCAGGTCTACAGTTTTGATTTGTTAACAGGTATAACTGATAAACATTTCCAGTATGGTCCCAGGCATTACAATCAGCCAAGATGAGGAAAGCTGTCCCTGTATATCATCTTAAATGTTTGTGTTTGACAGCTCTGTCGTTGTTTTCTTGATTCATCCAAATCATTTCTGACCTACTTATCAGAAATTAGGGACACATTTGCCTTCTAAATCCTCTGAAATCAATTTAGTAGCCTTTAGGAATTATGATTGGGGTTTGAAAAGTCTGTACCACAATTATTAAACTAGATTAAAGCATAAAAATAGGGAATTCTGTGGAGCGATGGTTCTCAATCTTTTCTTCACCATGGACCAAAGGACCAAAACCTCCAATGACGGAATTCATTCCCTTTACTGGAAATGGGGAAACAGAGGCCCACGGGTGGGGGGTGGAGGGGGAGTTTGTTGTCTGACTCTAAGGGTGAGCAAAACATCAGGAGAACCGTAGTACAGGTAGTCCTCAACTTATGACCACAATTGAGCCCAATATTTCTGTTGTTAACTGAAATATTTGTTAAGTGAGTTTTGCCCCATCTTATAACCTTTCTTGTCATAGTTAAGTGAATCACTGCAGTTGATAAGTTAGTAATCCAGTTGTTAAGTGAATCTGGTTTCCCCATTGACTTTGCTCATCAGAAGGTCGCAAAAGGGGATCACATGACCTTGGGTCACAGCAACAGTCATATGTATGAACCAGTTGCCAAGCATCTGAATTTTGATCACATGATCATGGGGATGCTGCTAAGGTTGTAACTTTGAAAAACAGTCATTGGTCACATTTTACAGTGATGTTGTATCTTTGGTCACTAAAGGAACTGTTGTAAGTCAAGGACTACCTGTACTTTTTCTTGTTAAGGAATTTTATTAAAAGACACAAGCTTCATCTCATGAAATGAGATTATCCCTTTTTATAAATCTACTAGTCCGAAAACATGCTACCCAATTCCTGATTTTTTTTGCCAGGGTTTTTGTTGCTATTGTTACTGCTGTATTTGTTTGAATAAGTCATTATATACCAATATATAAATTGTACTTTGTTTATTTAGTCTTATTATTCATCAAAAACAAAGCCATTCTATTTCTCTCATGTTTGGCCCAGGTTTCTTTATGCACATCAATGAACAGATGACACATACATTTATTTCTAGTACAAAGAGTACCCCTGTGCTCAACTCATATCTTGAAAGTCATAGAATTCATTACGAATTTCAGGATAAGAGTTGTAATAGATTGTGAACCAAGGTCCTTAATCTTACAGTAATTGTAACCAATACTGAGACACTATGACAAAAAGTCATATGCCACTAAATTTGTTAACAGTCACCTGTAACTCTTCGGATTTTCTTTTGGAAAAAAAACAAAAATTTTGAAAAAGTTGTTTCAGGTTTTTTAAAAAATTTTGATTTGGAAACTGAATATAGTGGAACACTGCAAAACAGACAAGATCTTTACACAAAGATGAATTGACAAATTGGAAAACTGTAAGGTTAGAATCAGGTCTGTTTTAGAATTGTTGAGCGGTATTACTGCTACCTACATAGTGAGACTCCTTCAAAATTCAACATCTAGATTCCTTTGAAAACATTCACCCACTCCTTCACCACCCATTCATCCACTCTTCTTAGCATAATAGATAATTTATTTAAAATATATTGTGCAAGTAGCCTTTTTATACACTATCAGTATTTTTAATTAGTAAGAATAGAGGACAAACACCTTTTCATTCTAAATTCCATTCTAACCAGCACCAATGTCCTGAGTTAAAAACTGTAAATTTAAGACTACAACTCATTAGAAGCAAAAAGCAAAAAATTACCTTCTTTATAGCACTGCTGTTTTTGTGTGTATAGTTATTTAGCAAGATTTTTGTTCCATTTTTTGAATGAAGCAACTATCCTACTTTCCCTCAATCCTCCTAATGCAATTTTCTAGTGAGAAGACACTGGTGTTGTTTTCTTTCTCCTGGATAATCTCAGTAGCAGAAAAACAGAGGGAGAAGTGGGGAATTGTAATGCAGGGTTACTGATCCAGAAATTATAGCAAAGAAAGAATTGACCTCTAGGGAGCTCCACCCCTTTAACAAGCTTTCCTATAGCTGCAGCTACTGTATAGCTACTAAAGGCTGATGGGAAAGTTTCATACAAAACTACACAGAAATAAAATCTAAATCATGGCACTGAACAGACTGTCAGCTGTATCCAACTGGATCTTGATTTAGAGGCAACAATAAGTACATGAGAAGGCATCTAAAAGAATAAGAGTTCAGACAAAGATTTGAATTTTTAGCTTTAGAGACAATAGACTATAATTCTTCAGAGGGTATGTGAGCATTGTGTCAAAATCATCTGTGATAGAACATACAGGTAGTCCTCGAACACAATTGAGCTCAAAATTTTTGTTGCTAAGTGAGACATTTGTTGTGAATTTTATTTATTATTATTTATTAGTTGCATTTGTATGCCGCCCACTCCACAGAGACTCTGGGCGGCTAATTTTGCCCCATTTTATGACCATTCTTGCCACAATTGTTAAGTGAATCACTGCAGTTGTTAAATTATTAACACAGTTGTTAAGTGAATCTGGCTTTCCCATTGACTTTGCTTGTCAGAAGGTCGCAAAAGGTGATCACATGATTGTGGGACACTGCAACAGTCATAAATGTGAGCCCGTTTACAAGAGTCTTAATTTTGATCATGTGACCATGGGGATGCTGCAATGGTCGTAAATGTGAAAAACGGTCATAGGTCACTGTTTTCAGTCCCGTTGTAACTTGGAACAGTCACAAAATGATCCGTTGTAGGTCGAGGACTACCTGTGGTTCTTGTAAAGGCATTGATATAAATTCTTAGCAGAATGAATCAAGAATCACTACTACCTTATGACTCTGTAGTGCAGATATGGGTATTTTATGGCCCCTGGGCCACATCTGGCCCTTTGGCTGTCCCTGTCCTGCCCACATGAAGTCAATCAGAAATTAGAAATCAAGTGCAAATGAGTATACACAATGTACACAATAACATTGCATAGCTTTTATTTTGAAGGTGACTATTCTTTTTCAATTTATGTGTGGATGTACGGTATGTGTGGGTGCCTACGCACCTTCACAGCACTATTGGTTCGGTCCTAGACAACAGTCCGTTTTTCATATGGCCCCTTGGGAAAATTAATTGCCGATGTACCCCGATGTAGCGCAAGGCTTTTTTAAACTGATCCCTTTTTGGTAAGTATGGAGAGGAGAGAGAATCCATTTTATCATTATTTCACTTCCACTACCCTTCATCCACATTACATGTTGGCTACATGTCGCACTAGGTTCAAATGTATTTACCCAACTACATAAGGAGTCCATTTACATATAGGAATGGGGCATCACAAACAAGAACTTCCCCATTTCACATCACCTTCCTTATAACTCATATCTAGTTATTGGTGAAGAAATGCCCCAAAATCTAGCTACATCTCTGGGAATGTGAGATCTTTTTGAACACTGAATTATTTTAGGTTTTATTGCAACGTTACATCTCCATAACAATTCTTCTGAGTTTGGCAAGCCTTGTCTCTATAAATTTTTATTCTTTTCAGGAAACTGTTTCCTATCATTTCTCCTCTTTCTTTTGATCTAACAGAATCATTTTCCTTCTACCTTAGAGGTAAGTCTAAGACAAAAAGCTCCTTTCTGTAATTCTGTTAAAGTTTGAAAATAACTTAATTAAGACAGGTTCAGAGTAACAGATTATAAGTGTTAAAAATCACTTCAGGATTTTATTTGAAATTATTGATTTACATCTATGACAGAGGAGCAACAGCTACATTTTATTAGCATTTCTTGGGGGCAGAAGATGGGTTTTTAAAAGGTAATATAAATATTCTATACCTTAATAAATACATGCATCCATTTCACCCCTTAAAACTTGTGAACATCCCTTTCAAAACAGGCTTAATCCTACCTAACATTTGGAAAATGGGTCTCTTGAATACATTCATGTTTGAATAAGTGTTCGATCTTTTTGTTTTTTAAATGCTTTTCGCATGATATACAAATCACTGTAATAAAATTGGCTCTGACGACAGTTATTTTCCCCTTCTGCTGAACAACACACCTGCTACTGCTGTACTATCATATTTGCATGTGACACCTGGGCATTCTTGCTTGCTAGGATAAAAAAATACCGTATTTTTTGGAGTATAAGACGCACCTTTTTACTCCCCAAAAGAGGGTCAAAAACTGGGTGCGTCTTATACTCCGAATGTAGCCCCCAACCACCACCACCCCTGCCAGCCTGGGGAGGAAAGCGTTTTCAGGCGGCAGTGCTGCGATCCCCTCCCCAATTCCAAAAACGGGGCGTGCAACCAGCGCTGCCCGCCACTGGAAACGTGATGCTCTTCTTTCTCGAAAAGGACCCTCGATCAGCCATCTCCAGGGAGCCACCCCCGTCTTCAGGAGGCAGCGGCCCCTTTAAGTGTGAAGGAGCTTTTTTATTTTTTATTTTCCTCCTTCCAGCCTGAGCAGGCCGATCGCGAGCCCACCGGCAATGACAGCGCACCACAGACATTCGCAGAGGGGGGAGGTGATCGCTTGCCACCGCCGCCGCGCATGTATTGGCGAGTTGGAGGGTCCTTGTCATGCTGCTGTCCCAAGGAACCTGCGGAGCTGAAGAAGCCTCCACCCACCTGCCAGCTCACCACTCAGCCTTTTGGAATTGGGGAGGGGATCGCAGCGCTGCTGCCTGAAAACGCTTTCCTCCCCAGGCAGAGTGGCGAACTGGCAGGTGGGTGGAGGCTTCTTCAGCTCCGCAGCTTCCTTGGGGTAGCAGCAGGACAAGGACCCTCCAGCCCGCCAAAACCTGCGCGACGGCGGCGGTGGCAAGCGATCACCTCCCCCCTCCCCTCCGCGAACATCTGCGGTGCCTGTCACTGCCGGCGGGCTCGCGATCGGCCGGCTCAGGCTGGAAGGAGGGAAATAAAAAATAAAAAAGCTCCTTCACTCTTAAAGGGGTCGCTGCCTCCTGAGGACAGGGGTGGCTCCCTGGAGATGGCTGATCGAGGGTCCTTCTCAGACAGAGACCCCCGCGGCAGCAGGGGCTGCAATGCAACGCCCTGAGCAGCGTGCAAAAAGTCCTTCCTCCAATTTTGGAATCGGGGAGGGAGCAGGGCACTCAAGGAAAGAAAAGACATTCATCTTTTTTTTAAAAAAAAATAACCCTATTATGATGGATTCAACTGCCACATTACAGCTAATGGGTAATGTGTAATAAAACATTGAGTGTAACAAATTTTTCTAAAAAGCCTTGTGTCCATAGAAACCCCACCAAAGCCAGCAGATTTATTTCAAAGAGAGGGAGGGAGGAAGAGAGGGGGGAGGGAGAGGGAGGGGAAGGGGAGAGAGAGAGAGAGAGAGAGAGAGAGAGAGAGAGAGAGAGAGAGAGAGAGAGAGAGAGAGAGAGAGAGAGAGAGGAGGGGGGCATACCACAGTCACTTGCTAAAGTATTGAATGCTAGGTATGGCAGAATTGTTTTCTTCTTGTTTTGCTCCCCCAAAATTAAGGTGCGTCCTATATTCCGGTGCGTCCTATACTCCGGAAAATACGGTATGTTTATTGCAAGCACTTTCGCAAGTGGTTTTTTACAAGAGCATCACTCAACCATCTAACTCTCAAGCAGCATTGCAACTAGAACAAGGTACTGTGAACAGATGTTAGGACTTCAGTAGGCCAACTTATTCCAAACAGATTTGCTTTGCAAGTGAGAGAAGCAAATTGCATTTGATTTCTGTCACAATAATGCCTTAACATAGGTAAAGGTTTCCCCTGTCCAGTCATTTCTGACTCCAGGGGGTGGAGCTCATCTCTGTTTCTTAACCGGGGAGCCAGCGTTTTCTCTTTTCTTTTCTCTGACCTTTTCTCTGATCATATCTCTTTGGTCATGTGGCTAAGGCACACAGAATGCTGTTACTTCTCATTGAAATGGTACCTCTTTATCTACTCACATATACATGCTTTCAAACTTCTAGGTGAGCAGGAGCTGGGGAAGTAACAGGAGCTCACCCTGTTGCACGGCAGTTGGGTCTCGAACCCAGGCTGCCAACTTTCCAGTTGACAAGCTCAGGGTTTTTAATTGCTGAGCCACCGTGCCCCCCACCTTAATGTAACATGTGAAACTACTCATCTTTTTTTTAATGCAGGTTTAGTAAACTAGGTTGTGACTGTTTTTTGATCAATTAGCTATGTGCCATCAAAGCCAACATCATCTCTAAGCAACCAACAGATAGTTTCTCCAGGATGACCATGACTATTTTCACCAATAATAAAAGCACAAAAAGAACATGTAAGGGCAGAGGAAATGAGAAGGGAAGATAATTTTAGGTGCTATGGAGCTCTATCAGGACACTCAGTTTATGCTCAAAAATTTCCTAGATGGAAGTAATTGAAGCAGTATACCGGTAATTATGACACCACACAAAAGCAGTAGTTGACGGGTTTAGCATTCAATCTATATACCTGCAGATACCTACTTTCCTAAAAAAATATTTCTTGCTTTTTATCTGTACAATACAGGACAGGTGTGACTACCGGTATATGAAACGTGCAAGTATGGGACACTATTAGCTTGCGCTGTTCAAGGAAAGAAACTGGAGAGGATTTCCAGCTTTCCCTGAGTATGGAGAGCTACCGCTTCAACTTTCCCCACTGATGGGAAAGGGGACATTTGCCAATTTACACCCCATAAAATGATGCTCCCATTGTGACATGTCCTCCTTTTTTTCTTCCCTCCACACCCCCACAGACTAAACTCCAATGCAAATTTTTAATCAAGGATCTTTTCCACAATAAAAAAAACTGATACCACCAGAACAATGTGTTCTTCTGCCACTAAATCATGAAAAGTAACCTTTGTTTATGACCTTGCACATTTCCCAAAACCCTGGGAAGCTGAACCCTGGTTTACCCAACTAAGGCACTGTTAAACCAACACAGAACCGCAAACCAATTAACGCCAGTCAGCTACTGGGTCAATGGGAAGATCGTCATTTCATATTTAGTCCACCGCTAACAATGCACGAGAAGCCCTGGGCTGCTACTTATTCTTCTTGCCTGATGGCACCGAGACTGGGAAGGGAGGGGGACAGAGCAAAGGGGGAGTCTATATTTAAGCCTCCCTGAAACCACCGAGAGCAAAAGTTACCTACGTTGCGTAATAAAGGAGGTAGCCCACAGTATTTCTCTGCCTGGGGCGGAAACTCCAAAAGCGCTCCAGCGGGGAGCTTCCCCTTTGGCTCCCGAGACGGACGGGCGTTCCGCGCGCAAGGCTTGCTGTGTCCCTCTCAGCCCCGCTTGCCTGGACGCCCGCGCCCGCTTCCTATTACAGGCTAGCCCTCCCTTCGTCCACACGCAGCGGCAACGCGCAACACCCCGCCAGCGTCAGACTCCTTAGGCCAAAGAGCCCGCCTTCCCCGAAAGACCTATCCGCGGCTGCAGCCGGGCCCAGAGCCCTCCTCCTTTCCGCGCACCAAAACAAATCTCCGCTTCTCTGGGGGGGCGGAGCAGGACACGGAGGGACACGGAGGCAGGAAGCGGCCATGGCGGACTGGGGCCGAGGTGAGTGCAAAAAAAGGAGGAGGAGGAGACGGGGAAAGAGCGAGTGGATGCCGCGGCTCTCCTTTTCTTCATTGCCTTGACAGGTTCATTAGTTTTGGAAGAGGAGAGGGATGCAAAATAAGGAAGGGGTGTTTTGGAGCCATCTGCTTAGAGGTCTCTCCATTCCTTTCGCATTACTCCAACCTTTTGGGGATGGAGTCTGGCACCATCGTCTGTGGAACATCTGGCAGGCAGCTGGCAGGAGGGAATGTCCTCCGGGAAGAACAGCTGCCTTCTGTGTTCGGTTCTCGTCTCTCCGTGGCCCACCACGCCAGCTTTCCTGCTTTCAGTTAAAGATCTTGGTTGGGGCCGAAGAAAGGCAATAGTAAAATGCAGAATAGCAGAGTTGGAAGGGACCTTGAAGGTCTTCTAGTCGCAACCCTCTGCCAATCAGGAGACCATATGAAATGATGATAGGTATCACCATTGATACCCTGGTACGTGGAATTGGGTAACTTGGTTGGTATAGCCATTTTTAATTGTTTTTATCTTTTTACAAAGTATTTATTTTTGAACTCTGCCAGCTCAATAACATTTTGAACCTGGAATTTGGGGGGAAATGTTCTCTCTGTGTGTGAAATTCTCTTGAGATCTGTAGGTTATCCATCTCTTTCTCCTATGAACTACATGGACTCCTACATGTATTCTTAGCTGTTCTTATGACCCTTTTTTATTTTGCAGGTCCAAACACAAATGCGGTAGATGATATGTTAGATGTGGAAAATAAGCGCATGACAGAAAATCTGGCCACTAAAGTCACCCGTCTAAAATCGGTTGGTAGCTCACTCGATCTGTTAGTTTTTCACTGCTAGCTTATTATAATGACTTCTCTATGCCTGATTTTTTTCTCTATTGCTATTGAGGAAATGAAAATTGTAATTTTGATCAATTTTTTTCCAAAATCAGTATTATTACTAAAATATGTCAAAAATGAGAATGTTAAAAACAATAATTTCTTCTTTTTTAAATCTAGCTTGCATTGGACATTGACAAAGATGCTGAGGATGAAAACCAGTACCTGGATAATATGGTAAAGAATTATTTGCAGTTCATGTGGAATTATTAGTGAAACCTTCCATATACTTGTGCCTTCATCCTGTGAAGGATGAGTTATATAATATCGTACAATATACTTGAGTTATATAAAAACACGATTTTGTGAGAAGATTGTACCAATCACATTCAAAGAAGTTATTACTACTAAACTTTTGTCCTTCTTGGCAACTTTCGTCATTTTGTCTTCATTCCAAAGCACAAAAAAAAACCCCAATGTATTTTATCCTGCCATGGAGTTCCCAGAGATATATGTTTGTGTGCGCTACTTTTCTAAAAGAAGTGAAATATGAACCTTTGGTCTCCTGGTATCAGCAATGGTTAATATAAATCAGTGGTGGCCAACCTTAAGCATACCATCCGCCAAATTTTTTCGCAGACGAGTTCCAATCCGCCATTTATTATTTATTTATTTTTTGGGTCGTTTTTGTATGCCGCCCCACTCCCGTAGGACTCAGGGCGGCCATACAACTTTTTTTCTTTCTTTCTTTTTCAAATTTTTTTATTTTCTCCATCACTTCATATACAATTCAATACACATGTACCTTAAAATATTACAATACAAATACATATTTGTTCAATATAATCAATTATTCAAAAGTCAGTATCTTATTCAACACTTGCCTCATCAGTCACCAGTCTGTTCTACTTTATTCCATTACACTCCCCTCTCTCTATCTCCAACTTCTCCTCCTACTTTCTAACTCCTTCCCTCCTCCTCAACCCTCTCTACACCTTCTCTTCCTCCCCTTCTACTTCCTCTTTCATTTTCTTTGCCTTTCCTTGAGTGCTTTTATACTAAACTCATTTTATATTTGACAGACCGATGCTAATCTCAATTTTAAACTAATCATATCTCTTTTTAAAAAAAAAAAAACCATCATTATAGTTATATTATTATTTTTTTATGTTATACTCTCTTCTAGGTACATGCTGCTATTTCCATCTTACCTCCCCGAAAAAAGAAAAAAAAATCTAATTTCTAGTTTTGTCATCTGTGATATGCACCAGTTAATTCCAATTTTCCATCCAAATTGATCGCTATTCGCTTAACTTTCCAAGATAGTTACTGTCTCCTGCTTCTTAATTTTAAGCCAAATTGCTTCCTTTAATTCTTTAATCTCTTTATTCATCGCTTCTGTTTTTTATCCTTTGTTCTATCAAAAAACTAAATGCCCAATTATTCTTTTAATTTCTCATATTAATCATCAAAATTCTGTCTAATTTTATCCACTCTATAAATATTCAACAAGTAGTAAAGAAAAAATAAAATATAAAAAGGAAAGGAAAAAATCCAAATCAATTAACTTACCAACTCTTAGTTTAATAAATTTTAAAGTAATTAACATTCATATTTCCTGTTCATTATTTAATATTTAAGTAATTTCCCTTAAATTCTAGTGATCATATTTATTCCATATTTCTCTTATTGTCATTGTTTTATCCACATTATTCCAAAAGATTCAACATTATTAATCTTTATAAAAGGAATGAGAGAGAAGAAAAAAAATCTTTGAATTTCTAACGTTATATTAATTATACACAATCATAATATATCGTTTCATTTACTAATCATCAAAATTCTTTCTAAATTTATTCAATTACATATTCAACTCTTAAAATAATACATTTTTTCCCTTTAAGATTTTTCATTTGAACAAATTTCATATGTGAAAAAATAAATTGAAATAAATGAAAAAAAACCCACAATCATAATACATCTTTTGAGCTCTAATGCTTATATTTATCATTCATACTTCGCATCTTAATTAACTTTGTTATATCTAAAATATCAAATCTTTTAATTTGTTAAACAATATTTATCTGTATATAAAAAACAATTTTTTCTCTTAATAAGATATTTTAAATTAAAAAAAACATTTCTATAATATTCCAATATCATCATCCATTCCCTTTTAGTTTCTCAACTACTTTGTTTATATATATATATTTCCTCCACCCCCATCTGCTTAAATTTTTTTTCATCTTTCTTTTAATTTTGTACCAATAAGTTCTCTTTCCCCACGTTCTTTTCCTCTCTCTTAATTTTACTTTCTGTATATATTTAATTTTCTCCATTCCTTTTTCCATTTTATATATCTCAAAATCCTTATCATCAATCTGAACATAATTATTCTTGATATCTTTATCTCTGTTATCATTATCACTGTTATCTTTATCTCTATTTTTACTGTTCAGTCCAGTAGAGTCATTGTCATTAAAGTAATCATTAATCAGCATTACATTTCTTTCTTTCTTCCTTCCTTCCTTCCTAACTTTTCTTTCTTTCTGTCTTCCTTCCTTCCTAACTTTTCTTTCTTTCTGTCTGTCTGTCTTCTTTCTTCTTCCTTCCTTCCTTCATCTTTCTTCTTTCCTAACATCTTTTTCTTTCTTTCTGTCTTCCTGCCTTCCTAACCTCTCTCTCTCTCTCTCTCTCTCCCTCTCTCTCTCTCTCTCTCTCTCTCTCTCTCTCTCTCTCTCTCTCTCTCTCTCCCTCCCTCCCTCCCTTCCTTCCTTCCTTCCTTCCTTCCTTCCTTCCTGGCTGTGGAGAGGGGCTGGCTGAAGAAGATCTAGCGGCCACCAACCTACCGAGGCTCCTGGAAGACGGGCAGCCGTCAGCCCAGCCGGGGGAGGAGGAGGAGGAGGAGAAAGACGGTGATTTAGCCCATCAAGCGCACTCCGCTCGGCGGCTCTCGGATGGAACGGCAGCGCGCGCGGAAGGAATGCCAGAGGACGGCGCCGAGCGCACGAGGCTCTCCAGGCAGCGGCAGGTGACAGCGGGCGCCGCCCGAGTCCTCTCACGGGCAGCCGCTCTGACCCTGCCTCCGCCGAGGAGGAGGGGGAAAGGGAAGCGCTCCCGCAGAGCATCCCAACTGCAAGTTATCGTCGCCCGTCCTGCCCAAGCGGCCGCGCGACGCGACCCTGGAGCCGGATGGGCGCAAGGGCAGGAAGAGAGAGAAAAAGAAAGAAAAGGTGACGCTGTTTTAGCGAACGGAAGTGATTCCGACCGCGGCGCAGAGGCGCCCGGCGAGCGGGGCGTCACCTTTTCTTTCTTTTTCTCTTCCTGCCCTTGCGCCCATCCGGCTCCGGGGTCACGTCGCGCGGCTGCTTGGCAGGACGGGCGACGATAACTTGCAGTTGGGATGCTCTGCGGGAGCGCTTTCCTTTCCCCCTCCTCGGCGGAGGCAGGGTCGGCGCTTCTGCCCATGAGATGACTCGGCCAGCGCCCGCTGTCACCTGCCGCTGCCTGGAGAGCCTCGGTGCCATCCTCCGGCTTTCCTTGCGCGCGCGCTGCCGTCCCGCTCGCCGGGCAGAAAAGCATCACCTTTTCTGTCCTTTGGATGATTGCAATGCGCCACTTGCAAGCATCCAATGCGCCACGTTTGGCGCATGCGCCACGGTTTGGCCACCCCTGATATAAATATTTTGTATAGTCAAATTGGTGAAGTCAATTTCAAAAGGATTTCCTATATATAAACATTTCCATGTATGCAAGTACAAATCATGTGTAGGCTATTGCATATTATAAAAATAACAAGTGGTCTGTAATGATGGGTTTCTTATGCTGGTAAATCACAACCAGTCATGGCAGCTGTGGCTTGCTATTTCATGCATATGTTAGCTTTCACTTTATATTATCCTTTGTAATATTTTTGTATATGATATGTTCTGTTCATCATGCTGTTTTGTAAGATTTAAGTTTAATAGTTGTTCATTATTAATAAAAACTAATGATGGACCTCAGACATGTCATTTTTCTCCTGTTGGATAAATTGTGGGGATAAATGTTAGAAAATTCGTAGTGGAAAATACTGCAACGTCACTATATTACATTGTGAATGTTGCCAATGTAAGAAGTATGTTTGTGTCTGTCTACAGTTTAATTGATATGATCAATTAAGGATCCAGATTGTTGGGGGCAATGTGCTGTCTCTTTAAACCACTTAGAGAGGGCTGTAAAAGCACTATGAAGCAGTATATAAGTCTAAGTGCTATTGCTATCTAGGAGCTGCCCAACTGAAGAATGACTAGGTTGCTCACAATACAATGAAGGAAATAAAAACACAATTCTAAAAGACAAAACCAGAAGAGTAAGGAAGAAAAAGAAAAAGATGGTTGATAGAATTTCCCTTTCAAATATTTAATAGTTTAATTAATCTTTTCTTTAAGTGGGAATGAAAAAATCTTTCAGATTGATTCTAGATTTTCTTGGCTATTTTGAGCAATGGGATATCTATTCTATAATGCTTTACAGTTACCTTTTTTTGTTTGTTTGTTTTAGGGTTCTGATTTTATGAGTGTGACCGGTCTTCTCACAGGAAGCGTGAAGCGTTTCTCTACTATGACTCGGTCAGGAAGGGACAACCGCAAGCTTCTCTGTTATGTCTCTGGTGGACTGGTTCTTGTCTTCTTCATCTTGTATTATTTGGTAACAAGAGCACGAACTTGAGGGAAATTATTAAAGTTTTGTACTGGATGTTAGTTGAAGGAAAAAAGTGGTAATGGAAAATGGAGCTGTGGATCACCTTCAGATGTGTATCTTGGGAAGGATTATCTAAATTTTCACAGTAACCCAGAAGCTCCTTTATGAACTATAGCATGATCTCTCCATTCGGAACTCATCTTTTTTCTTTAAAGGGGATATGATGTTGTCTCTCTCTCTACTTGGAAGCTCAAATGCAACACAATTCACTGAAATGAAGTCTCTTTCCCTCTGCCCTTGTATTAGCTTGCTGTCTTTACTTGGTGAAAGAGGAAGCATATTGGTGATTTGCTTTCTGCAGTTTATGGTTCAGCAGGAAAATCCTGACAATGTTTAGTAAAAATGTTCTAATGCCGATTTTAATGGGGAAAAAAGTCTTGCTTAAAAGACTGATGTTGGAATATGTGCATTTTTGAGAAGTAGTCTCTCACATTGGAATATCTTTTAAAGCAAAATTGCTTTATCACTGTTTTTGGATAAACCAGCAGCTATAGACAATGATCCTTGCTTGTTAACTCTCAAAGAGGTCTGTAGAAGAACAGAGTTGGACTTAACGCACTCACAAAATAGAAAACACCTTGAATATATGACCACATTATTTCTGCTTTTTTCCCTTTCCATTCTAATTAATCCCTTAACTGATTTGCCAGTTTTGAGTTGTACTAACCATGTAGTAAGTTAATGTATCTTCATTTTTTAAACTTTGTCCAAATCAACCTTAAGGTTCTTTTTTAATTAGATGTATTGATTCTAGATTAAAAATTCAATTTTAAATTGAATATTCTCCTAGATTGTATTTTATTGAATTCAATAAGATTTATTTTTGAGTAACGAGCATAGGATTTCATTGTAGTTCTAGAGGTGTTTTGACAACTAATGATTGCTTAGTGATTCTCATCTCACTAGAATCAATAATATTTTCCTTCTGATGTTTATTATTAAAGCATTAGCAGCATTTAGATTAGATTAGATTTATTAAAGTTGGAAGGGACATTGTAGGTCATCTAGTCCAACCCCCTGCTCAAGCAGGAGTCCCTACACCATTTCGGACAAATGGCAGTCCAATCTCCCTTTGAAAGTCTCAAGTGTTGGAGCTCTCACAACCTCCGCAGGCAAGCTGTTCCACTGGTTGATCAGTCTCACTGTCAGAAAGTTCCTCCTTATTTCCAGGTTGAATCTCTCCTTGATCAGCTTCATTTAAGCCAAGGTAATATGTACAATTACAGGTACTGCTCAAGACCACAATTGGGCCTAAAATTTCCATTGCTAAGTGAGACAATTTTAAGTGAGTTTTGCCCCATTTTATAATCTTTCTTGCCACAGTTGTTAAGTGAATCACTGCAGTTATTAAATTAGTAACATGGTTATAAAGTGTATCTGGCTTCACTATTAACTTTGCTTGTTAGAAAGATCACAAAAACTGATCACATGACCCCAGACACTGCAATTGTCAAAAATACATGTGTGTTGCCAAATTTTGATCACGTGACCATGGGGATGTTGCAAGAATTTTAAGTGTGAAAAACAGTTATAAGTCACTTTTTTCAATGCCATTGTAACTTTGAATGGTCACTAAATGAAAGGCTTTAAGTTGAGGACTACCTGTAAAAAGGCAATTGTGTATTTGTCTACTGAAAAGAACTCTAGATATACAACACAAGATTTTTATATCATATCTGATTCATTAATACTTTTGGTTTCCAAAATACAATTTGCCACCATATGTGGTTCCTTAGTGGGGGCGGGGGAAGAATAGAAGGAACAGGATATCCAGTGTTGATCCATTTTGGATCTTTCTGTAATTGATGTACATATACATTTCACTTGAAGCAAGTGAATATTCTTTTGTAGGTAAATCTGAATTGTAACTTATCTCACAATTAAAATAGTAACATTCACATTGTATTTAAATTTCAAAATAAAGTAAGTCTACTAATCATTTGACAACATTCCCAATTTTTCAGAGCATTCATTAGGTCAGTTTTTTCTCAATCTTGGCCATTTTAAAATGAGTGGACTTTCAACTCCCAGACTTCCCCAGCCAGCCATGCTTTCTATTTTCCATATTGTGTACTATAAAAGGAGAAGTAATTTTCATTGAAAAAAAGGACAAAGTAAACACTGACTTTCCAATTTATTTATTCTAAACGAAGTTAGTAAAGTAATATACAAAATATTTTATGTGACTTACTGCAAGAATAGCAAGTTCTGTGAAATAGTTGTGAAACAGGAATCCAAGTAGGTTTTTAGAGAAAAAAAATATAATATAAAATATTTCTAATTCCAATTTCTGGAAAATGACACCATGGTGTCTATATTAGTGTCAAGAATGTAGGCATATATTCAGCAGGGCAAAATTTGCAATAGGCTCTCTTCATCACAAGAGGTGCTGTGGCACATTCTTTTTGTCAGAGAGATTAGAACGTCAGTCTCAAACAATAACTGGTTGCTGAATATTTGTGGTAGTAGGTGTTTATAAAACGTGGTGAAACAGTTGTTAGTTGTTTTTGAAGCTTTAAAAATAGGTAGCTTTGAAACGTGAGCAACATGATATAAAAACAAGTTGAAAAACCGATGTGATTTCTGCACAGAGGACAAAGTCAGTAAACGTCCACAATCACAGGGGTTGTATAATCGGAATGTCTGATTCCAAAACTGATGACAGGAGCACAAGATATCTAGAGATAGGAGGATGAAAACAGGTAAGGCAAAATTGACATGTCTTCTGGCTATTGGTACATTTTCGTACTATAAAATTAGTACCTTTTAATAGCATTTATTTTCTTCAAATAAGAAAAATATAGTTTATAATAGCAAACATAGTAGTGGTAGACACCAAGGCCCATTTAGCAGATGGGGTCCCCAAGGGATAGAGCTCAAATACCATGCCCTTCCCTCAATCCTGACTTAACTGCTGAGTGCAGCCAAGAAAAGGACACACTACTTTCCTGCTGATACAGCAGCTGTAGGCTTGAGCCTCATGAGGGTGTCTTCTGACCTTCAGCCAACCATGTCCCTCAACTTCTTGCCCCAGAAGATAACTTTCCCCCACTTAGCCAGGTAAGAGTATTCTTTTATGCCTAGGGCTAGGCTATATCTCTCTGCTGCCGTCTAGAGGTCTTCGGAAGCTTTGATAATGGAATCCCTGGAGGTATATTACAGTATACTACAGACTTCACAGACTTTTTCAGGCTGCAGAAACTTTTAGTTGTCTTTAAAAAAAAAAAACTCAGAACCTCTGATTAAAGGGCACACATCTGATGATATACTATCTGAACAGAAACCAGAGGATTGTAATGATAGAAAATTAGCTGCATTGCGTGAAGGGTTTTATTTAATCCTTAGTCTCCCATGAAACTCCATTAAGTCTCATGAAACCTTAGAGATTCCATAATTTGAAAAGGAATGTCATGTGGGATGCCTATTCTTTCTCCCTGTATCCCTTCAAAAGTTAGTAGAAGAAGACCCAGAAGAAGAAAGGGAGCAATCAGCAGAAACAGTTGAAGAAGCTGTTGGAGCCTCCAGGGATTCCAGTTCCAGCGCATGCGCTAGTCGAAGGGCAGTAGAAAAGAAGGGGAGAGCAATCCTTGTAATGTCAGTTCTTCTATTCTTTGCTTCCTTCTTCCTTCAATACCTTTCTTCCTCTTTAACTCCTCTTGAGGCCCTGGATTTGAGCTATCATGTCTGGATCATAAAAATCTAGGCTTTACAAAACTCTTCTATCATCTTATGGTATAGATCAGTATTTCTCAACCTTGGCAACTTTAAGATAGCTGGATTTCAACACTTAATTCTAGGCATTGAAGTCCACCTATCTTGGAGTTGTCAAGGTTGAGAAACCTGGTCTATATTTCGCAGCTTCGATATGATGGCTCTTCTTTAGACAATCAGACTTGTTGACAGCATGGGGCAAGGGGGGGATGGCCAGAGGAAGTTTTTCAGCACTTTTCTTAGATTAGAGCTAAAAGCTACAGATTTAGCCTTAGTTTGTGAGAAGAACTTCCATTACAGTTGGAATTCTGAATACCACAGTCAACTGTTGTTTAAGAAAGCAGCAAGTTTCTTCTAGGGCAAGATAAAAGTTAGGAAGAATGAATGCCCAATTTCATTCCTAATGTAACAAGTTATTGGAATATGAGAATGGATTATACAAATGTTGCAGGGTAAAGGAAGCTATCATATTTATTGAATATTGGTGGGACCAGTGTAAGCACAGAGCTTTTGAATTCTTAAAAATAAAGTATATAGCAAAATGTTCTCCTTGCTTCTTCTATTGTTCAAGAACAAATACAACATTCTTCCCTCCATACATTTTAGCCCTAATAAATGTCATAACCTTATGAAAATTAAGTAACACTTTTTCAGGTGGATGGACATTTTTCTTTTTTCTGGAAAAAAATATAATTTTCTCACCTTTCCCAGTTCATACTCTGCAGGTCCAGGCATTTTGTCAGTCTTGGGTTCTTGGAGTCGGCCTGCCATGGTATATTTTGGTGCACTCTTTTTGTAGATGTCTACACTGGGCTTATGATATGCTGCTGGACCTGGGGTCTAGAAAGGAAACACCACACAGTGCCCCAAGATGAAAAGAAACTTAGATAGTTCATATATAATCTTCTAGAGAAACTGGGTAGCTCATTACACATTTCATGAATCATTGTTATGTGCATAGTCAGGAATTATTTTGTTCCTTCTGCTTTTTATTAATTTAAATAATATTCTTATCTAGCTTTTCATTGAATACAGCTACTCTACCAATCTGATAGTACTGGGGAAAGCTCCAGATAGCTTCAGACTACAGGCAAAGAAGTCTTCCTTCTTTCAGCCTCCCTGAAGTCACAGTTATTCCACTTAACAACCCACACATCTGAACGCAACTAGGACTATCTGGATTTGCTTTTGCTAAGTGATGCAATCCATGACATTGCTCTTTACGGCCACATCACTTAGCAACTGCAATCTTAGTCCCAATTGCCACTGTAACCTAAAGACTATCTGTAGAGTCTTAGTTCATTGTCAGGAGACAGATTTATGTTCTGTTGGGATAGGATGGAGGACTGTGTGTGGGTAAGAGAGAAAAACGGAGACCATAGGATTGATTTCAGGAAAAGACAAGATTACTTTAAGAAGCTGGAGATAGAAAGATGTTCTGTGTGTGTTCCCATCTGCCCCAAAACATAACCGAAGGGCTGAATAGCCCAAGAAAATATTACTTTCACCCAACTAAGAATTATTTGAAATGAAGTATCCTAGTCTTCTAGGTGACTTATGTTGGTATTGTACGTGTAAATGCACTGGCACTCACTTTTCAACAATTCATGATCTACTGACTAACATAATGACAGAGTTGGAAGGGATCTT
Organism: Diadophis punctatus similis; assembly: GCA_023053685.1. Classification (NCBI taxonomy): domain Eukaryota; kingdom Metazoa; phylum Chordata; class Lepidosauria; order Squamata; family Dipsadidae; genus Diadophis; species Diadophis punctatus. Next base: position 223,203,955 of record JALIGW010000001.1, on the reverse strand, counting down.
GGAGATCTTCTAGTCCCGTGATGGCGAACCTATGGCACGGGTGCCACAAGTGGCACGCGGAGCCATATCAGTGGGCACGCGAGCTCAGGTCCGGCGCGCATGTGCGCACCGGCCGGCTGATTTTCGGGCCTTCTGGGCCCACTGGGAGTCAGGAAACAGGCTGTTTCCAGCCTCCAGAGGGGGTGGGGAAGGCCGTTTTCGCCCTCCCCAGGCTCCTAGAAGTCTGGAGAGAGCAAAAAATGGGTGTGCCATTGCATGCTGGGAGTGGGGGGGTCATATGCACATGCGCGGCGGTGCATGGAATTATGGGTGTGGGCACGCACACACGTGATCCCACACATCCCCCCCCCTTTTTGGCACGCGAACCAAAAAAGGTTCGCCATCACTGTTCTAGTCCAATCCCCTGTTCAGGTAGGAAACTCTATACCATTTCAGACAAATGGTTGTCCAATCTCTTCTTAAAATCTTCCAGTATTGGAGCATTCACAACTTCTGGAAGCAAGTTGTTCCACCAATTAATTGTTCTGTCAGGAAATTTCTCCTTAATTCTAGGTTGCTTCTCTCCTTGATTAGTTTCCACCCATTGCTTCCTGTTCTACCCTCAGGTGCTTTTGAGAATAGCTTGACTCCCTCTTCTTTGTGGCAACCCCTGAGATATCAGAACACTGCTATCATGTCACTCCTAGTCCTTCTTTTCATAAGACTAGACATATCCAGTTCCAGCAACCATTTTTTATATGTTTTAGCTTCCAGTCCCCTAATCATCTTTGTTGCTCTTCTCTGCACTCTTTCTAGAGTCTCAACATCTTTTTTACATCATGGTGACCAAAACTGGATGCAGCATTCCAAGTGTGGCCTTACCAAGGCATTATAAAGTAGTTATTAACACTTCACGTGACTACCAGGGAGCAATGGAATGTAGATAGAGAGCTAAAATTGTGCACTCTTTCTTCTCTATTTTCTATCCCTCTGCCTGTTCTTTGTTTATGATATTGCTAATCTGAGGTTGCTTCCTTCTGCCTTTCTTCCTAGACATCCAAGCACAGAGCACTTATTTGGCACTCTCCCTTGTAGGATGTAGGCACTAGGCTTTGCCTATCCCTGCCATGTATTTCCTGTAAGTAAATCTTTTTTCTCTTACAGTTAGAGAATGTTTCACTACACATTGCTCAGGTCAGATTTCTGCTCTTTGGAATGCTTTACCTTTAGCACCCCATCCTTGAGACTCTAATACAAAATTAGAACCCCAAAGCCCACACAGAATACATCCCACACAAGTAAGCTAAGGAAACTGCAAAACAATTCTGTAACATACAATTGTTGTACTTTCCTCCAATTTCAGAGAAAGACTGTCTTTCTCCCCATTATAACCAGAGAAGCCACACTGATCCCCCAAGCAGACAAGATCTTGTAATAATCAATAGTCAGTTCCTGTGAGAGTTTATGCTGATCAAATATTCATGAGCATAGCCAAGATATATGAAGTAAAACAGTACAGTATTCTGAATCCTTTAAGAAGGAAGTGGAGAGATAAAGTTCCTGCCTGCAGAGCTTAACTATGTGTGTTAATCATGAGTTATGACTTTGAATATTGTACAAATTTAGTCAGTTGTGGATTGTTCATCAAAAGACTCAAGCTATATATGACCCCCAGATGTCTTCCTTGGTGTCCAGATGTCTTCAAGTGGGTCCCAAACACTTTCTTAAATGATTAAAATGCTGGGCAGCTGCAGTCCAGAATTCGGCTTAGAAATCTGAGCGTCCCTCCTCCCACAGGTAAGAAAATGCAATGGAAAGTATCCTGTAGGGAGTAGGAGATGGGATAGCTGGTAGCAATCTAGCAAATCATGTCCGTAGGGCAGCCATTTTGTAACTGGGCAAACCTTTCACCTAGCAGCTGCTTTTGCAAAAGTATCAGAATTCCAAATATGTTCACCAGTACAACCCCCCACTCCCATTTTCATATTAATGATTTAATGAATAAAGTACAAATAAAAATAGGATTGAGCCAGTTTGGTATAATGGTTATGGCACCAGGCTAGAAACCAAGAAACCATGAATTCCAGTCCCACTGGAGGCATAAAGCCAGCTGGGTAACCTTGGGACAATCACTTTCTCTCAGCCCTAGGAAACAGGCAATCCAGTCAATGAAACTGCACAAGGATTTGTCCAGGCAGTCGCCAGGTGTCAAGATTGACTCAAAGATATACATACGCATGCACACAGAAAAAAATTAAATATAAAATAAGCTGCGAATTACACAAACAACCACCAATATGCATATAACTAAAGTACCAAATATTGAATATTAAAACAAATCATGTACAGCTAGATCAGTTCAGGATATCTTTACTTTTGGCAGTATGGATAATCTTTTCAGGCTGTATTTCAAGTTCTTAGGAGGAGAGGAAAAGCTATAATATGATCCGCATTATTCCCACCCTGCCAGCCTTCAGAAAAGCGCTAAAAACCTGGCTTTGTCAACAGCCCTGGGGCCAATGATTTTAATATACCATCGAGCATTCTTGGCCCCATGAATGAATTAATTGTATGGGACTTTTAAATTGTTGTTTTTAATGTTTTTAATGTTTTTAATAATTACTGTTTTTAATGTCTTTTTCCTATATTTATTGTTTGCATGTAGATTTATTGTTGTGAGCCACTCAGAGTCTCTGTGGAGTGTGCGGCATACAAGTGCTAATCATCATCATCATCATCATCATCATCTGGGTGAAGGATGCAAACTAGAGGCAGTTCTCCCCTTGTCCAATCTCCAGTTTGGAGACAGGATATTTTAGGGTTTGCATTATAGACCCCTTTCCCATATATAAACTGAGATCAGTGATGTCCTTGAGGCAGGGGTGTCAAACTCATGTCGTCACGGCTGCATCATGTGATGTATCGGGACTTTTTTCCCCTTCGCTAAACTAGGCATGGGTGTGGCCAGCATGTGACGCATCTGTTTGACAGCCCTGTCCTAAGGCTTCCATGGGATTTGGGATGACAACCCAATTAATTACTTCTGCTTCTGTTTCAGGGGAAACACTGTGAAAAGAGTTGGACTCATTAATGTTGGAAACTCCCTCACTGTCCTGCCCCAAGATCCTAGGATTTTGTTTCTTCTCTCAAGAAGCAAGGCTCTCTGGTATCTTGCCACCATACTCATGATCTTCTCTGTTGCAACAGGGACAACATTGCTGCTTTTTATCACTCCACTATTAGCAGAGGTGGGTGTCACATACTGTAACAACCGGTTTGCCCAGAACCGAAATTGTGAGTATGCGCGTGGCATCGAAAAAACAGCAATTATATAGGACGGGATAGCGCCAGGGCTGGTGGGCGGGCCCAACCGCTGGTCAGAACTACCAGTTCTCCCGAACCGGCAGCAGCCCACCTCTGGCTATTAGTCATCTGGATGGAGTCAAGATAGAGATAATGGGAAGAGATAAGTGCAACTCAGCAGTGTAACCATTGTGCTGCCCAACTGTAAATAGCAGAAGACCACAAACGTTGGGTTTAAAAGCCAAATGTGTTTCCAGGTTGTCCATTGTGGTAATGAAATTACAAAGTCTGATATAACAAAATAAGAATTGAGTCCACAGATTACCTTGTGAAGGTCTTCATCAAAACGTCCAAGCTTACTCTTTCCTGTCATAGAATAGGAAGGGCTGCCTGAGGTAACCACTGAGTGTGGTCCAAGGACCTCTGGAATCATATAATTGTTAGGACCTGGAAAAATGTGAATATTACCGAAATGAAGAGTGAGAATTCTGGCAATCCTGAAGAAAGAGACTGGTAATCACTGATTTTCAAAGTGCTATTTTGGGTTTGTTCTAGATTATGATTTGGGAATAATAGCCTTCCACTTTCTGGCACTTTCTAGACATGTTCCAGGATTTCAGTTCCCAGAATTTTCAGCGAAGAAATTTTCCTGTGGCATTGCTGATTAGGAATTCTGAAAATTGAACCCACAAATTACCCAGACTATGGAAGGTTGTTCATGAGAATAGTTGAGTATTTTTCTTTGAATGTCAAAACTATCACAAGACATTACAAATGATTTTTGAATTCTTTCATGTTCAAAGGCAATTTCTGAATTTTATTGTTTAAAAAGGTATGAATGGCTCTTTCCCTGCTATGTCGATTGTTTTTGTTGTTGTTGTTTAAATCAGTTTCCCACCAAGTTTATATTCTAGCTGTACCAGGGGTAGGTTCTAACTTACATCGCTGCCGGTTCGCTTCCTCCTGCGCCACATGGCCGTGCCTCGGGGGGGGGTGCGCGCGCTTCACGCGCACACGCATGCACAGTGCCAAAAATTCTCAAAAAATTAAAAAAAACCACAAAAAACAAATGGCGGTGCATGCGCAGTGCTGGAAACTCAGCTTCTGCGCATGCGCAGAAGAAATTTTTTTTAAAAAAAATTCCCAAACATTTCCCCCCCCCAAAAAAAAATCCCCCAAAAAGATGGCGGCGTCCACAAATCAGCACTGACAGAACCAGTTCCGTGATGTCACTGTGATGTGACATCACCAGCGGTTTGCTACCAGTTCTATAGAACCGGTGCGAACCGGGAGGAACCCACCTCTGAGCTGCACAATTGGTCCAATAAATTGTAGATAGACCTAGTGCAACAGAGATAGGCACAACTGAAGCTTACCTCAATGAGAAAAACAATCTTTGTAGTGGGAAGAATCACAATTCTATATCTTCAGTTTAATTACACATAATCAAATTCAGTTGGGCTTCCTCCAAGGAAACCTGCATGGAACTGAGCTGCATCCCAGTTTATTAGATGCTACTGCTCTGAATTGTGAACTAACAGGATCCTTCAAACAATAGCAAAGTCAAACAACAAACAGAAAGAATCGGACTTACCTGGTGTACTATCCACCTTTCCTCCATAAGTTCGATATCCCATGGAATGCATGGGGGCAGCTTTATAGATAACCTTTTTTGCCCTATCAGGTGAGTAACAGGCTAGGAAAAACAGACAACATTGCTGAAAATTAGATTTAAAATTAATTTTCATTGTGCCTTATATGTCTTAAAGTAGGATTGAGCAATTTTATTCAGGACCAGGTATTGTTCTTCCTTTTTGAGGTTAGATCAGAGACCACACCACTAACAAAGTAGTTCTTTTGGGTTCACAAAATTTAGGGACAGGAATGGAGCAATTTCTTTTTGATTTGATTTAATTTAATTTCAAATTTCCTGAAAATAAAGTAAATAATTCAGATATGATTAATTATTGAGTGCCCCCCCCTTAAAAACATAGTGGCCATTTTTGGAATGGCTTTAGGAATTGTACTTAAGGCATCAAGAAATCCCAGAGCTGTAAGCCAAACTGGGATACTGAAAAATAAACCATTCTGGAAGAAGCAATGGTAAACCACTTCTGTATTGCTGCTAGGACATGGACCTCTTCTGTGGCTACCATGAGCCAAGGTAGTTACAGGATAAAATATAATCTTTGCACCGTTTATTCTGCTTGCAAAGAGGAACAGGGTTAGAATTTTAGAAGTAATACATAGGAGAAAAAACATGCAAAGCAGTAAGCTAGAGAAAAGGGTACCCGTGTTACCCTGTCTTATATTTTTTTGAACCCTGAAATAAGCACTTGGCCTTATTGCCATGCATTCAAAAACCCGATTGGGCTTATTATCAGGGGATGTCTTATTTTGGGGGAAACAGGGTATGTGTGCGTGTGTGTACCCAAAAAAGTTCTCTTATCTAGTCAACATGATCAATTTGTCTATCTGAACATTCATATTTTGAACAAATAGCAAGCTGTTCATGCCCATTCTTATAATCCAGGTAGCTTGCTTTATTTATTTGATTGATTGATTGATTGATTGATTGATTGATTGATTAGAATACTGCCCACATCTGATCTAAAGGTAACTATTGTCTGAAGGTTGAAGTCAATTCTTCAAGCACCAAGATCTATTTTTTTTAACAAAGCTTTCTTGTTAACAGTTGAAAACAGTTCTGCATGATGAAACTGTGTAGGATAACATCAATTCCTTTTCTTGTATAGGTGATGACAGGTTTTTGCTTCTATTTAACCACACACAATCTTTCAAAATCAGAGCTCTTAGAAGAGGCAATCCACTTGATTTATATACTTGGGATAGGAGTCTGTTACTCACCAGGACCTGGGGTAGTCTCCACTTTTGTTTCAGTTCTCCCACTTAATGAATAAGAGGGACCAGTCTTCTTTCCTCTATTAGTCACAGTGCCCTGCACAAAGTAAGGACCTGGAACATTGTCCTTGCTAGATGGAGGCTTTGCACCATACATACTGTAGGCAGGCGCTTTCCTTTTGGTAGGAATGTGTGATACATAACCTGGGGGGGGGGAAGAGTTGCATCATGTCAATTTTATAGTAGTGTGACCCCCTAAAATGATAAATATCTTCCCTTTGCAAGGAGCCACAGCCAGAGAAACCCTTAGACGAGAGATGTGTTAGGCTATAGTAGCAAAAAAATGAGGAGTCTGACAACACCTTTTCTAATTAAGAAATTGTATTAAAAGGCATAAGTCCTGTGAGCTTCATCCAATGCTTTTATGTGTTGCGGTTCATGAAAGCTTATGCCTTTTAATAATAAATTTGTTAGAAAAGGTGTAATCAGATTCCTGACTTAGTCATCAGAAATTTTGCATTAAGTTGTATCGTCGTAGCATCTTCTCTTCAGATGACAACTAACACAAACTTTGTAATCCCTGTCTCCTGATATTCTATAATCCAATACAAAAAATGAGAGGCAAACCTAGTATTCTGTTCTGAAAAACAATTTTTTCCCCAATTTAGCAACTGTCAGGATATACTAACACTGCAACACCCAAAATTTCCTTCTCGCTGGGAATTGTGATTGAAATTCATCTGGAGGGTGCCAAGCCAAGAAACCTGATCTAGACATTAATGGAATAACACAGTTGGAAGGGAGCTTGGAGGTCTTCTAGTCCAACTTCCTGCTCAGGCAGGAAACCCTATACCAGTGATGGCTAACCTTTTTTTTCCTCGGGTGCCAAAGTGCCCACACCCATAATGCAATGCCCCTTCCACGTGCTGTGCCCCCCCTGCACATGTGCGCGCAACCCCTCCGCGTTCCCCCTGCACATGTGCGCGCACCCCCCCGTTTTGGCCTCACATTTCAAAACAGCGCTGGGGGGAAGCCTTGCATCCCAAAACAACGCTGGGAGGGGGGAAAAGCCTCGCATCCCAAAACAGCCCTGGGGGGGGAAGCCTTGTGTCCCAAAACAGCACTGGGAAGGAATCTCCGGAGATCTGGGAAGGCACGGGTGGCAGAAAGTGAGGAGAAAGGTAGCCCCCCCACCTCTGGCATGCAGGGCAGAGACCCGAAAATCAGCTGGCCGGTGGGAGGCACGTATGCATGTGCAGTGGAGCTGAGCTGGGCGATGGCTCGCGTGCCCGCAGAGAGGGCTCCGCATGCCACCTGTGGCACGCATGCCATAGGTTCGCCATCACGGCCCTTGTACCATTTCAAACAAATGGTTGTCCAATCTCTTCTTAAAAACTTCCAGTGTTGGAGCACCCACAACTTCTGGAGGCAAGTCATTCCACTGATCAATTGTTCTGTCAGGAAATTTATTCTTGGTTCTAGGTTGCTTCTCTCCTTGATTACTTTCCATCCATTGTGTCTGGTCCTGCCTTCAGGTGCTTTGACCCCCTCTTCTTTGTGGCGGATCCTTAGATATTGGAACACTGTTATCATGTCACCCCTAGTCCTTCTATTAAACTAGACATACCCAATTCCAGCAATCATTATTTATATGTTATAGCCTCCAGTCCCCTAATCATCTTTGTTGCTCTTCTCTGCACTCTTTCTAGAGTCCCAACATCTTTTTTACATCACGGTGACCAAAACTGGATGCAGTATTCCAAGTGTGGTCTTACCAAGACATTATTTTTACTGACACTTTTCCCAAATGATGTTGGAAAAGTTGTTTGATTTCTGGGTATAAACCAGCTGAAAATAAAAATGGCTTAATAAAGTAACTTCCCAGTTTCAACCTCACTTCAATTTTGGCTGGAAGGAAATCTTTGGTATTCCATCTGGACCATGCTTCCCATGGCCCTGAAGGGGTGCAATTTTCTATTTTTTTATCCTTCCCACTAGTGGTGGGTTTAAATTTTTTTACTACCGGTTCTGTGGGTGTGGCTTGGTGGGTGTGGCAGGGAAAGGATACTGTAAAATCTCCATTCCCTCCCCACTCCAGGGGAAGGTTACTGCAAAATCCCCATTTCCTCCCGATCAGCTGGAACTTGGGAGGCAGAGAATAGATGGTGGCGGGGCCAGTCAGAGGTGGTATTTACCGGTTCTCTGAACTACTCAAAATTTCCACTACCGGTTCTCCAGAACTGGTCAGAACCTGCTGAAACCCACCTCTGCTTCCCACCAATGCTGGGAAAGCAGGAGAAAACCTTTTCCCTTTGCATTAATGTTTCTTTGAGGACGTGTAATTTCCATTGATGGACAACTTCCCATCAAGGGCTTCTATTGATGGGTTGGTTAAAAAGCAGGGAGGGGAAAGACCTAAAGAGAAAACACCATTGTTTTACAATTCTTCCTATCACCTGGCTAGAAGGGGCAACTGGCAAAACCCTTGTCAATTTATCTTATCTTTATTTAATAATCCCCCATGCTTTTACTCTTCCATTGGTGAACTTGTTAGGAAAAAAAGGTTCTGAGTTTCATAGTCCAGTGATGAGATGAATGGGGAAATTATATTCATCTGTGAAGAGTAGTTGAGAAATAGGGTGGCAGCTAAGGAGCCCAGGGCAAGATGGTTGTGGAAAGCAAGTGATCTATAGCACCTCATGGCCAGTTAGGATGCAATATTTGTCTACAATGAAGTGAAGCACAACAGATAAACAGGGCAGCATGGCCTGTGCTGATACAAATTGAAATTTTTTGATGTGCAGCACAAGATGGGTGAGATTATCTCCTGATGGATAGGATAGGGGGGCAGGGAAAAGATCCATGGTTGCCCTTGGGAAACAGTTAGTAGTCTGGATTTATGCTGGGACAACTTGGATGTGCAGATCTACTCTCAACAGCATCACCAATCTGGAACCAAGATTACTGTAACTGCTTCCAATTCAAAATTTTGTCTTTTGCCAACTATTGTTGTGTTGACTGAGAATTCTCAGTGTTGCAACCTTATCACTTTTGGAGGATATTAAGTGGAGGTGGTTGATCTAGATTTTAAGATTTATGATGTTCCTGACATAATGTCACGACCTGGAGTTTGAGAGGATGATTTTTCAGGAGGTCTCCAAGCCCTGAAATTAAATTCTACTTGAAATGGGAAAAAACACCAAAATCAGTATTACAGTTTTTAAAAGCCATAAAAATAATAAGTATATAACATTAAATAAAATATCAGCATCAAGCAAGTAGTATAGTGACACATCAGGCACTAACTGGTAGGGATCACACTGTTGAAATGTGCAGAAAATCTTTACAGAAAATTATTTCCAAAAGATAATACATGTGGGTATATTTTAATGTCTTTTCATGTTGAATTCTTTTTTTAAAAAATCAGTTCTACTAATTGTTATTATTGGATGTTTCTCATTGTTATCCAAGACATTTTTGGGTGGGGTCTACTGTAAATGGCAATGATAAATAAATATATAACAAAACACTGACTATATTTTAAAGTCCTGACTGATGGAACATTTTTATTTCTGTTTACCTGTTGCTCCTTGTATGGAGTACTTGGGGCCAGGACTGGTATACTGGGCCATGATTGGGCCTATTGGACGATGAGGCCTCCATGTTCCTATCCAACCTCCTTGGCTCATGGTGGATACTTATTCCAAAACCTGAAAAATGAAGAACACAGAACAAATGTTTTAAACCACAATCTGGATATTTCCTTTTATATTTTATAGAGCCTTACTGTGTTTTCATTGCTTTATTGGCATTCAAGTGCTAAGAAAACATTTGATCTTTACTCCCTACTTTAAGGTAGTCCTGGACTTGCCACCATTCATTTAGCGGCCATTTAAGTTACAACAGCACTGAAAAACGTGACTTATATGACTTCTGACCCTTTTTCACACTGATCATTGTGGCATCCCCATGATGAAGTGATCACAATTCAGACACTTGGCCATTGGCATGTACTTATGATAGTTGCAGTGCCACAGGGTCACATGATCACTTTTTGTGACCTTTTGACAAGCAAAGTCAATGGGGAAGCCAGATTCACTTAACAATAATGTTACTAACTTAACATCTGGAATGATTCATTTAACAACTGTGGCAAGAATTGTCATAAATGGGGCAAAACTCACTGAACAACTATCTCGCTTAGCAACAAAAATTGGGGGCTCAATTGTGGTCGTATGTTGAGGACTACCTGTACTCCCTTTCTTCTTCTGTTTTCACCTTTTCCATCTACACTTAGTGGAAAAGTATCACCAGGCCTCCCCTAAAAGCAGAGAAGGCATGGGAAGCAGCAATTGCATTGGGAATAGTCACTGTAGACTTTTGTGAGGAGAAAAGTATTTTGATTGAGTAAGTGAGTGATTGCGTACAGTATCATCAAGTTACTGTTGACCTTTAGCAATCCCATATTGTAGATAGATTTCTCCATTACAATCTGTCCCCAACAAGATTTTTCAAGTCTTCCAGTAGTGGACAAAAATAAATTTGTCACTAAATGCTGACTCCTAAACACTTTCCCCTGAAGAATGTATATTGATTTTTCTGGATTGAACTCACCTATACAAGTATTTAAGATTACACACCTAATTTATTTTTTCAGAATGTTGTTTGCTTATATTTCGTAGGACTGGCAGGCATTGTAGGAGGAATGATGTGTTCAGGTCTGTGGTAGCCAGAAATAAGGAGTCTAGTAGCATCTTTTCAGACTAATATATTTTATTAAAAAGCATAAGTTTTCATGAAGTACCCCTCACTTCATCAGATGGACGTCTGTTTGCTAAGACTTTCTGGATTAGCCTGACATCTTTCGAAGTACATAGTCTCTCACTCAACTCATACATCAAAAGGGTCAGGCTATTATAGAACATTTTAACAAACTCAAAAGGTTTCTAAACACATTTTAAGTGTTAAATTGGCAAAGTAGATAACTCAACAAATGATTTTACAAGGACAGATCAGTTTGGTCCTAAATGTGAATTGGGCATACTAAATTAAAACTGGTGATAAATTTGTTACAAAGAATATCATTAAGAGCCTAAGCACTGAGGTGCATGATCAAACTAAGCAAATAGGTAATAAACTAGCTGCTAACAAAAGGAGAAATAAGATAGACAAGATAAGTTTAACCTAGAAATAAGATAGACAAGGTAAGTTTGTCATTTTGTTTTACTGTGAGTATACCAAACTGGCCCACATTCAAAATGAAATTATGTTGCCTGCTCTCAAGAGAAAGTATATATCTACCCAAATACATACCTAATACACATATACACATGCTATATACATACATAAATAGGTTGACAGAATTATACAAGACTTGCTTTCAAATAAAGGATCTGAATATTAACAATTAAAATATACTGTGCAGCTTTTCTTAAAGCCAACCATTTGGCTGCATTGATTTATCAGTTTAAGGGGCACAGAGAGATGTGTAATTATAGAAGATAACCAAAGATCAAGAGGAAAATGCAAAGAAGAGTTTGAGCTGCCCTTCTTTTATTAGAAAAAAAGGGGAGTTTAAACCTAAGCTTAATTAAGGGATTAAAAAAAGAAGCCTGCTATGTGATTAATCTGAAGATAGTATTTAGGCTATTTTGAAATCTGCCTCCCTCTGTTCATATGGTAATTTATTTGGTTCGTTATTTAAATCGATGTATTCTGCAGTTCCCATATCAAGCTTCCAGTTGGCATTAATCTCTAAGGACTCATAGAAACTAATTACACTATAAAAAGGAAAGAGAGAGAAATGAGGAATATAAGGATTTTCTTAAACAACCGAACGCTAATTCACCTTTCGCCTTGGGCTATTGGACGTATATGAGTAACCTTCTTGTCTGTTATATCTTTCCTTACTTCTGTTCAACAGGATATGGATGGGTCAAAGAGAAGATGGAATGCTGGCCAGTCAGGACCCATCTCTATTTGCAAGGATTTGCCCTCCCCTCCATGAGAGCGTAAGAAGAATCTTCAAGAAAGTGTCATAGAAACAAACAATTGCCTTTCATAATACTCCTTAGTGTTCTAGAACCCAAAGAACAAGTAGGAAAGCCCGGACTGTGTGTCAGGATTAGGGTCAATCTATATATAGGAGAGATCCATGATTAGGTCTCCTAATGTAATTTTCTTTATTATAAACGAAAGGCTTGAACGGTCAGTGCTGCATGGGAAGAAGGGCACTGATCTTCCCATACACACACACACCTATATTTTCCTAGGCAAATTTCTTCCAATACTATTTGCCTTGGAGGTGAAAATCTGTTAGACCAACACATTCTGAAAATACATGGCAATAATTCACACTAATAAAATTGCTTGGAGTCTAAATATACTGTTTTTCATCTAGATTATTTCTGTGTTTCCTTACCATTTCTTTCTCTTTCTCCTAGAGAGAAATCCATTAAGAAAGGAAAGTTGCGTAATGTCTTTTCACAGCTAAAGCTACAACTCTTTCATTTGGCATCACTTCTGAATAAGTACATTTGTCCATTTGATTTTTTTAAAACAACGAAACTACAGAGTGAGGAAAGGATGGTGGGGAGAAACTGATAAATTCATACAAACTACTTTATTTATTTATTTATTTATTTATTTATTTATTTATTTATTTAGTTAGTTAGTTAGTTAGTTAGTTAGTTAGTTAGTTAGTGTTCTTATAGGCTGCCCAACTCCCGCGGGACTCAGAGGGAGTTGAAGCTCAGAGGGCTAAGTTCACAAAGTTTATAGCATTTATATCCGTATGATGGCCTGCAATTCCACACTTTAAAAAAAGATGAACTCCGTACATCTTTGGACATGTCTAAAATGCTACTTTAGATGAAGTCACAGACACTTCTTTTAATTTCTGCCAAAAGATGACTATAGGCTTTAGAAAATAGCCTGCATATGGAATAAATAAGACATTTGATATTCTCCTTCTGAATAATCATCGTGTTTATTTCAGGCAAAGCTGATATTCTTTATCTAGAGATTTTCAGAAGCCCAGAGGAAAACAATCTTCACAAAACTGTATTTAATACGCAGGTAATATTATGTTTAATCTCTTAGATTACACTATACGGATTATAGTGTAAAAGATAATTTTGGGAATGTGGTGATCATTAGTCAAGTATAACACAGAACAAAGAACCATGTAAGCAATACTTCCCATACAAAATTACATATACTGAAACAGATAATGTTATCCCTTAAGATGACCTTCCCCCAAAAGCAAATAAAATATTAACAAATTTATGGTTCTCACAAAAATTAAACTCACTTGCATTTTTATATATTGTATGAATGGAAATGTATATTTTGATCAAAACAGAAGAATTATCTTTTCTTAACCCAGACTAGGGTTACCAAAATTGTGACAATACAAACCTGTATCTTATTAAATAAATGCAAGAAAAAGATACACATCTTTTGTATATCTTCAATTGTGTCTAATGTACTGAATCTGGTGTATACATATAAGTATCTAAAGACACAGTCTCACACTTTTTACTGCAGCCTGTCGTGTAAAATAATCTTAAATTACTCTTGCATTCCTATGCATGGCTATTGGGAGAAACCAAGTCTGCTTCTTTCCTAATACCGTACTTTGTCTCAGGCAACAGAGAAGAAAGGGAACTTACATATCCTAGTTACACAATTGATCACAATTGTGACCACAATTGAGCCCAACATTCCTGTTGCTAAACAAGACATTTTTTAAGTTTTGCCTCATTTTGCAACCTTTCTTGCCACCATTGTTAAGTGAATCACTACAGTTGTTAAGTTAATAACACAGTTGTTAAATGAATCTGGCTTCCTCATTGACTTTGTTTGTCATAATATTGCAAAAGGTGCTCACATGACCCCAGGACACTGCAACCATCATAAATATGAGTCAGTTGCCAAGCATCTGAATTTTGATCACGTGACCACAGGGATGCTGCAATGGTCACGTGAAAAACACTTGTCTCAGTGCCATTGTAACTTTGAACTGTCACTAAATGAACTGTTGTAAGTTGAGGACTACCTGCATTTACTCACCCAGGTTGAATTAAAAATGAGAGAACTTTATTCTTTTCCATGTTGACTTCAATATCAAAAGAATAATGAAAGTTTTAACTTTACGACGGTTTGGAGAAAGGCATTCATGGAAACATAATTGCCTGAAGTAAGATTTACCAACCCATTTGACCCACAGAGTGTTGGATGGAGAAATGTCCAGATCTTTAATAAGAAAGCACCAAAGACAAGAAATGGCTTCAGTACAATCAACAGCCTCCTCCCTTGGGAAGCTGAGCAGTTTGCAGAGAACGACTATTGCTTACAAAGAGACAGTCTTTAGCTTGAACTGTGTGAGAAAAGATGTGGTCCTGCAGATCATCAGACTTTCCATTGGTTAATTTTTCTTAGCTCAGTTTAAAACACTCTTGGTAGTGATTTTGGCGCTTTGGATTATTTGAAGTTTATTTGGATGTTACAATGCTATCTGCATTGATAGGTCTACATCTTTATGGATCTAGAGTTTAAAGAGCACCGTCAGACAATCAGCACTTACCGTTTCTGGCCAATAGCTGAGCAGAGAGAGAGAGAGAGAGTTATATAATAATAATAACAGAGTTGGAAGGGACCTTGGAGGTCTTCTAGTCCAACCCCCTGCTTAGGCAGGAAACCTTACACCACTTCAGACAAATGGTTATCCAACATCTTCTTAGTTGTCATCCTATCAATGCATAATTGGTATCAGGTCAAAATGCCCAACAAGAGAGTGATCCACTTGTCCCCTTAGATTTCACTGAGCACTAATCTAAACAAACATCTCTTCCCTACGTCACACATACACACACAAAAGAGGCTAGTTCTGTGTATTGGCCTTCTGTTCTGCAAAATATACCAGAGAAAATGTGAAGGGAACCTATACCACAGGAAGAACAGTTGTTTAAAAATGTAAATATGTTTATTGAAAATCCTCAAAAACTTCCACGTCAACATGGTAACAAAACTTCCTTGCCTTTCAAATACCTGCATTTTATAATGCTGGTATTCCAGCAACCCAACAGCTTTTCAAAACTGTCCTAAGGCATTACAAGAACAGGAGCAGAGGAGTCACAAGGTGAATTTTTCCGCTGCTCCTTAAGCACCCAACATCAATAGATTGTGAGTTGTAAAGCAGTATTCATTGGACTGAAGTGATATTTGAAATGATATATTGATAATTAATGTAGAGATGGGACTTAAATAAGCCACTGCCAGTAGAACCTCTTCATTTATGAGAGGTTTCCAAATAAAGAATGGATGACAGCATTGTCAATATGATGAATCTTTTGGTATAGACAAATGCCTGGCGAGGTTGACTTTTGATATCGGACCCACCAAGAATTTTTCCCTTTCTTTCTTTTTTTTATTTCAGTTTCGCAAATAGTCATAGAGCCCAAATTATTATTTTGATCTTCCTACAGCATGAATTAGGCTACTGCTTAGAAAGACAAGAGTTCTCTATACAATTGAAGTTAACAACATTACAAGTTCCCAGAAATTCATGAGATGGACTGTTAAGACTTACCCTAACAGATGGAGATGCACTGAATATAGAAACTGAAGACTCTGGACAGAAACTCACAATTGACCTTGAAGGTCAGTTGAGAGTCAGGAAGTTGCATATTTTGTAAAAGAGAAAGTGCATAATTTGAGAGTATTAACTGAGAAAACTTAGCCAATGCTGATTATTGATTGTTGCTAGCTCATACTTTACAATAAGGTTAGCTCTGTCCCAGAGGATGGATTTCACTTTGATGATCTTTTTTGATATCCTAATTATAATCCAGGCTAAATTGCTGGTTTTTTTGCTTTGCATAGATTTGTTTTTAAAGAGGTCTGAATATGCCAGTTGGTATAAAATATAACTTCCTGAACACTGCAGGTTCAAAAGTGGCTAAAATATATAATGATGTTGCATTGTAGTGTATAACCGTACTATTATAATGTATTTGCAATGTAAAGCGCAAAATATTTAAAGCCTTAACCGTAGGGAGATGAATGCCTAAAATTTGAAGTTTGTTGAGTTCCGTTTCATTTGTGTAAAACATCTGATTGGTGAGTTCAAGAGAAAACTCCCCCCCCCATGATAGTAGGACACTTGTGAAGCTTATTATCTACCAGCATAAATTAAGATTTGTTTCTGGAGGTGTTAAAAAAAATTATTTATTTTATTTATTTATTTCTTGGTTCTTCTATGCCGCCCTATTCCCGAGGGACTCAGGGCGGCGTACAACATCATGTAAGAACACTAGAAATAATAACAATTTAAAAACACAATTAAAAGTTAAAAAGATTAAAACAGTTAAAAGTATCCCCACCAGACATACCGGGGGAGAATTCAGATGGAGCTAGTCTCAACCCCCTGCCTGCAGGAAAAGCCATGTCTTGACGGCTTTTCGGAAGGCCAGCAGAGTGGGGATGGTCCGGGTCTCTGGGGGAAGTTGGTTCCAGAGCGCGGGACCCCCCACAGAGAAGGCTCTCCCCCTAGGGCCCGCCAGCCGGCATTGTTTTGCTGATGGGACCTGGAGGAGACCCACTCTGTGGGCCCTAACTGGTCGGAGGGAAGTATGAGGCAGAACGCGGTCCCGAAGGTAGCCTGGTCATGCTCCTTAAAACAATACTATTCACTAATATTTCTCCTGCTGTGTTCTGTGTTAAATTTGAATGTTTACATTAGGGTGGTTTTTTTACAGTGGGTTTCCATTTATGTAAACTGTCAAAGAGTTATTAGGATTGAATCACATACAAATTTGCTACACGCACATATAGATAATAATATTGTTTTGAATAGGCTTTATTAATTTTTGTGAATGATATTTTATGAATTTGCTAAGCCTTTATTCAGAGGCTCTTTTTTATCCTAATAAAAATAAGCAACAGCATTTGTCAGGTAATCATAAAACAGAACTTGAAAATTACCAATGAGCTTAATGTAACAAGGCCTTTAAATCTTTTGGAATATTCTTGATGAACATTTTATATATGAAAATGTGAACTTCTTTGTCTATAGAAGCTCAAGGTGACAGGGTGCAGTGTTCTTTCAGTATTTCTTGATTACTGCTAGTAATTAAATTGTAGGCTTTTTATATTTTTCTTTGAAATTTCAAATTCCTCAGATGATCAGCACTTCTTCCCCAATACCTTTATCTGAAAGTAAATAAATGGAACAAAAATCAGCTTTAATGCAGAAGGCAGTGTTTTGAGTCAATTAAAGCCTTATAAAAATTACAATTTATAAAAATTCTGCTGAAGTCTGCATACTGTACTCAGGCTAATCTTCATCTAAGATCATAGGAGCATCAGGACTCTTTGTGGTATTAAGGATGTTATGATAGACATACTAGTGGTCATGTTTTTTTTTTGCTGACTATAAAACATTATCCTGAGATGGATGTATTATTCCATTAACTAATGTGAACAGGGAGAAGAGCAAGAAGGGAAAAGGCCACTGAGCCAGGAGTCGCCAGAAATTGGCGAAGAGTGTCCCTTGTTAGGATGCAGCGCCTCAGCAAATGCCTACTGATGGTCACTCTTTAAGAAGATTTGATAGTCCTGAATCCTACCTATTGGGCAAGAAGAGAAGGAATGCAAAGGATGTAAAATAGGTAACTGCCATTTCTATGTGGAAAACATGGGGAAGGTTTGAATTTGAAAGAATTTGAGGTGGGATGACAGCTTTTACTGATTCAAGTTATTAACAGTTGAAAAGAGGTTCAGTTCCAGAGTTACAATATGGATTCAGTCTTAGTTATGCTTTGAGGTATTCTGGGAAGCGCCAGTGTAGTTCTACCCAGTTAGTGGAGCCCAGTAGTTAAATTCTACTCCATACTCTATTTGATAGCCCTCACCTTTGTTTTCTATTTGTAAAAAAGCATGGAAGAGTTAATCACAGATTTACTTGTATTTATACGATATAACAATAGCATGAAATAATCTAGGCCAGGGGTAGGCAAAGTTGGCTCTTCTATGACTCGTGGACTTCAACTCCCAGAATTCCTAAGCTAGCATGATTGGCTCAGAAATTCTGGGAGTTGAAGTCCACGAGTCATAGAAGAGCCAACTTTGCCTACCCCTGATCTAGGCCAAGGAAGGGCAGCCTATAGTTCACCAAGATGTTGTTGAATTTCAGTTACTAACAACTCCAGCCAGCATATAATATTAGGTGATGCTAAATATTAGAAATTAGCTAGATGAAAAAGAAGTCAATGCAATCTTGCTTTATCACCAACCATTTATTTCTCCTTGTTAGAAGAATTATTTAAAAGTGCCCCTTTCCTGAAAGAAGAAATCCTGTGAACTATACTGGATATATTTCTGAACCCTCTTCTATCATTCAGAGCTGTAATTCAGCCACAAATGGAGGACTACAGCTTGCTGCACTCAGAAAACATGATTTTTGACCATTGGAAGCCTGTGTGATTCTGTGTTTTTGTTCAGTATGTTGTTGTTGGACTCCCAGAATACCTCATTGTCCTCATATGAAATTTATGTATAGGTCATAAACATATCATACAAACTCCTTAGTGCTGAGATTCCATTGCAAAAGAACAAAAACAAAACTTAGAATAACATATCAATATAATTACCATGAGAGTCACAATGGCATATTTTTCGACAAGTGAAAACTTGAAGACGTGGTATTTCATTTTTAATGCTGCATTGATGGCATTATCATCACTAGTGTACTTTAAAAGTTCTTGCTTCAATTCAGTGTCCGAATGGAAGATTCCTTTCATTATAACAGATTGAACATTTGAACAGATCGAGAAAACTAATTTTGAAGGGAAAAAAAGAGCAAATTATTATAATTAAGGTAATAGTTTGACACTCTTTTCATATTGAAGCTTTCTATTTCTAAAACTTATTGAACCCCAGAATACTAAGTTAATTTATCAGAGGATCCATAATAATTAGCCATAAGTCTCCACTTATTCAGATACAATGTGTCCTATCCACAAACAATTTTGGGGGATGGGGGGAGGACAGTAACCATGTACACCAGCACATATATAATTTGGTGTTGAAAATACGCCTTTGGAATAAGTAAAATTGCACACATACCGTAACTCACTTTAAAAGGTAAATATTACATTTCCTTCAAATTGAGCTTTATGCCTGGAGATTTCATAGATACATTCATGAAGTTTCCTTAATAACAATTGTAAGTGGTTTTCTATTGTCATGTTCCAGGACATTTTAGTTTACAGCTCTGAGGTTTCTTGATGGACTCTCTTACAAGCACTAACCAGGTCGGGCCCTACTTAACCTTTCAAGTGGGACTACTAATTACCTGGACAATTTACTATAAATGACTGGAAAATTGAATTTTTGAGGGTTAACTTTTGAATGCCAGGAAAGTAGAATAAGCATAAAAATATTTGTAAAACCCTTCCTATTTCATATTTAAATCACTCTCAGGCTATGGGGTTGCCAAGAAAACTATCTGGACTTTGGATATTCTGTATAATTTAATAATTAATATGAAAAATTCAAAATAAATAAATCTAAATCTCATAATTTATATGTTTCAGAATTGAGGACACTCCAACAGAACCAGTTTAATGCTATTAATTTTAGCTTGACTAAATTTATAAACACGGGGTTCCAGTAACATTTATTATTAAAATTGCATTAGTCATAGGTGGCAATAATGATACTTACCTGAGCCACACCAACATGCCAAGAGGAGGAACAAAAAGACATGAGTTGACTTCATAGTTTCAAGAAAGGATGCCTACTGGATACAGTACAACTCTCACCCACTTGTTTTGAACCTCACCACCCATAATTTATATAGGAAGCAGGAGGAGTGACTTTCCTCCGGCACTGAATAGCAAATCAGGTGATGTTTTGGGTTTCATAGACTATTTTTACAGACAGAATCAAAGGCCAAACCCACCAAGCAACTTTTTCTTGTTCTGTTCAAAAGTTGTGGGGAAAGAAAATACCATCAAAGGCTTTAGTTTGTCTCAGAAGATGACACAATTACATTATGATAATATGCATTGCAGAATTTACTAGAATGTTTATTACAAGCAGAATTTTTCTCCCAAAATTTTCCTCATTTCTGGCATTTACAAAGATATATATCCCTGGTCTCAGAAGAAATTATCTGGCCTCGGACTAGTTTTTGGCCAAAGATAAAATAGCTATGTTCTCATGATTTCTGAATTTGCATGAACCAGAAATTAACAACATCTGTTGGATTCATCGAAATGCAAGACTAAAATAAGTTTGGATAGTTTGTGGTTTTGAACACAGCCTGTAAGAAGCAGTTAATTTTTCAATAAATAAAATATATGAATTCCTCTAAATTCACATATTTTACTATATATGAATTAAGAGGAATTATATAATCCTTTCTAAATTCTAAATCATCACTTTAGTAATGACTGTAGAATTACTTCTGCTCGTGCTCATTCTCAGATAATTTTAAATCGATTGAGACTTCAGAATGTGATTAAACAACCTCTTCATGGTTCTTAGTGCTAAACTGTAGTGTGACATCATACTGAACAGCTAATATTTTACTTGTTTATCCTAGTCCCAAAGATAGAGATTTAGAATAGATTCCTATAGCATAGTTTATTGTCTATTATTTAAATAAGGATATTGTGGAAGTTATATTGTGTTAGAACTATGATATGTTCTAATATAATATAACTTCCACATAATAGGCGGTTTGGTTGCTTGGAATTTAACATGCTTGGATTCGCTTCTTTAAAAAAATAGGTTATTGACAGAGATAGTTTGCTAAACATGATTTTTGTGGAATTTTAGTTTTATCAATTTATCAATTTCTGGATGACATATAAACCAGATTGGTTTGGCTCCCTCAGAAAATTTAAAAGATGAGTCTCCTATTCCACCCCCCCCCCCATGCCCCCAATCCTTTAGGATTAATTTATAGTGTTTGAGGTTACTCGGAAAATGGATTATTTTAAGTTTTATGGATTACTGATTTATTCCCTTCTGATCTTGAACATTGTATATTAAAGTAGGTACATGGAAATTTGGCACTGCAAGCAATTTTCTGGAATGCCCTTAAATGCCTAGAATGTCATTGTATTTGGCTGGAAACAACTTGTCTTGTTAAAAAAAATGCATGGATTTTCATTTTAAAAGAGTGTTACCAAATCTTTGCAATAGCAGTAAATGAATGATGTAAATCTTCTGAACCTTTCTGTTTCGTTTCTCTTGGCTTCCAGATTGAAAGAGAAGTAGTACAAATTCAATAACATTGAATACTGATGTTATTTCTGTTCTAAACTACTGATTCCAGATGTCTGTTGACATCCTATTACTTTGGGTAATAACTTTATTTACAGAAGAATTCTTTTGGCCCATTCTAAGATCTGCCTTGTTCTGACAATGCAGCCCCTCTGTCTTCTCTCCCTCTTGTTATGACTCAGGGCTGACAGATATTAATCTTAAAACTAATATCTGCCAACTGAATTATCTAGTTCTTTAAGGATATGTTCATGGTTTTCTCTGGTTCAATTTATCTCCTTATAAAATATTTTACATGATTTTTTATCTGAATGTTATGGACATTACACACATTTTAATAGGTAATTCTTTTATATTGTTTAAAAGCAGTTCAGATACTTATCTGTGCACTATGCAGGAAATACACATTGCAACAGAGAAAGCAGGAAGGCTGGAGGAACTGGTGATGGAGCTGGGGGGATTTGCAGGAACAGAGAATGAAAAGCATTTTATTGTCCAAAGCACCTGATGGCAGGACAAGAAGTAATGACTGGAAGATTTTAGATTTAGATTTATTATTAGAGTTGGAAGGGACCTTGTAGGTCATCTAGTCTAGCCCCCTGCTCAAGCAGAAGTTCCTACACCATTTGAGACAGATGGTAGTCTAGTCTCTCCTTGAAGGTCGCAAGTGTTGGGGCTCTAACAACCTCCGCTGGCAAGCTATTCCACTGGTTGATCGCTCTCACCGTCAGAAAGTTTCTCCTCACTTCAAGGTTGAATGAGCTAGTTATTTTCTCTGAGCTAGTTATTTTCACTTTACATTATTAAAAGTTCAATTTGTGTTCTATTTCATGGTTTTTATAGTCACCTGATATAGCAGGATTTCACCTCCAACTCCCAAATAATCCATAGGAATATATGAATGAAATTTGCTACCAATGATTTATTTTCCACAGGTCTTTGTCAAGGGCCTGATGAGCATATAGACCTTTCTCCACATCTCACAGTTCAACCCCTATCTTTTTTTAAACTTTCAACCAGGGGTGAAATTCAAAATTTATCCCTACTGGTTCTGTGGGCGTGGCTTGGTGGGCATGGCAGGGGAAGGATACTGCAAAATCCCCATTCCCTCCCCACTCCTGGGAAAAGGATATTGCAAAATCTCCATTCCCACCCCACTCTGGGGCCAGCCAGAGGTGGTATT
Organism: Diadophis punctatus similis; assembly: GCA_023053685.1. NCBI lineage: Eukaryota > Metazoa > Chordata > Lepidosauria > Squamata > Dipsadidae > Diadophis > Diadophis punctatus. Next base: position 223,181,331 of record JALIGW010000001.1, on the reverse strand, counting down.
TGCCAGTTCTCAGAACTACTCAAAATTTCCACTACCAGTTCTCCCGAACCTGTCAGAACCTGCTGAATTTAACCCCTGCTTTCACCCAATCTTCCTAGCTATTTATTTATTTATGAATTTGTTGCCCACCCATCTTGCCTTCAGGGAACTCTTCTCTTGTTCTGTTCCTAATCTTGCCAATTGCTGTAGTTTTCAGCCTTTTTAAAGATGATACAACATTCAAATTCTTCTGCCTTTCTGAAAATATAAATGTGAGCATTAGAATTAAATGTCACAGATGATGTCTTCATGCTTGAGACATTAGTAGGTTTTTTCCCTCTGCGTTCCTGAGTCGATACCATTGGTATTTGCCACACAATGATCAAAAAGATGTTAAAAATGTATTTAAATGACTTTCAACATTTAAAGATGATTAAAACAGATAAACTCAACTATACCCTTATAAAACTAAAAAAATATATTGAAAGTCAGAATAATGCTACAAAGCCAGTCAAGCAGATTCATAAAGCAACATTTTAAAAAGATATATCTCAATCTCTGCATGTGCTAAGACCATAAAAAAGCAACCAGGGAATGAAATTGCTGCCAGGGAGAAAGAAGACAGGCATGTGTAATCTATGCAGAAATGCAAACAAAGCCAAAAGTTTAACATTACGGCCTTATTCCCCATATAAACACTTCCTTGTAGTGTTGTGGCCCTGGGCTTTCCTAGTGACCTGTTCTTATATTCCAAAGCTTTTATAAAGTCAATTGGTATGAGATTAATTAACTTCAGCAACAGAGTAATCAATGCCTGGAATGCACTACCTGACTCTGTGGTTTCTTCCCTAAACCTACCGTCCCTGTCCTTCTATCCTATTGTCCAAATTTACCTATACATACTTTGCTTTTGTTTATGTTTATATCATACCTGTTATCTTGTACATGTGTTGACAAATAAAAAAATAAAAAAATAATTATATATGGCTAAGTCGGGGGGGATTCAATTTTTTTCAGGCTGTGGAACTAGTTAAAAAAAATCTGGAATTCGTGATGAAGAAGTAAAGTTCTAGCGACAGAAAGTTGAATGTGTTCAAATAATCTCTCTCCCTGTTTCCCTTAGTTTCTCATGGATCTCAATCAGGTTCACATGAAAGTCTAAAGTTCCCGTGAACACAGTCTGAAATCCCTGGGCTAAGACATACCATACATATGAATATAATGGAGGCTTATACCTATTCACAAATAAACCAATATTTGTACTTTTTTGACCCAGGATAGCATTTATTGGGAGCCACACTACTTTGAAACATACAAAATTCACACATAATAACCAATAACCAATGTTTGGAAAAGGCCTTAGAGGAATTACATTATACAGCATCCCTAAACAATATTTTAGGGCCTTCATTTCCAAATCCCCACAGATCTCTGTGGAAATAAAAGGGATCTTACATAAAAAACAGCTGCACATAACAAATACTGCACAAAAAGAAAAAGAAGGCACAAAAAAAGCTGTTGTAAGGATCAGTTCGGGCTACTTGCTGTAGTGTAAATATATAGCCAATATATAGGAGACATACTTACTATTTATATGATGGCACAAAAGGCAATCCTCAAGTTTTTCCTAGCATTTAAAAAAAAATATTTTATGGCAAGGCAAGGATTCAATAAAATACATGGCATTAAATAATCAATATATTATTGTTAGTAATAGTTTCTAAGTACTAAACTAAACAGGACCTAGCCTTATGTATACCTAAAATTTATTAATAATGCATATATCCGTAAGTATTATTGATGTCTTTATTTCCTTAAAGAAAGGTACATGGAAGGAATCAGCCTAGACTACTTCTCTCTAAATTAGATGAACCAAATCTGATTTTGTACCAACTCTACTGACTATCTACCTATACTATAGCATACCTGTGTGTCACATTGTGGGTGGAGCAACACTTTCTTTTTCCTCTCTATATATAGAGATAGATCCTTCACTTGCAGTATAGCACATCCTGATTTTATTCCTCTACCATGAAGCTGCCACTGGTCCTTCTGCTCCTCACCCTGGAAAGCAGCTGTTACTCTGGTAAGCATTATTAAAATCACTAGCTCTTGGCTCATTACACTGAAAAAGCACATGTAAAATAATGCAATATATCATCTTCATTGATGTCATTGATAAATGGGATACAGTAGAAACTCCAGAAGCCGCCTCCTAAACCAGGACATTTCAAATAACTAACGCTCAAGGCAGGCGACATCTCTTCTGAGGTATCTGCTCCTCTGGCTAGAGGTAAGATGAAAAAAAGGCAGTCTTAATTGCAGCTGATGATTTTATGGTTTCAGGATTCTGCTCTTACGTAAACAAGTGGATCTATCATAGTCAGGTTCAGCTTTGTACTTGTGCTGTTGAAGAAAATGTATAAACTGTCCCCCAGACATACCAACCAAAATAATAAGGGTCAGCAGCAGAGGTGAAATTCAAAATTTTTCCCTACCAGTTCTGTGGGTGTGGCTTGGTGAGCGTGGCAGGGGAAGGATACTGCAAAATCTCCATTCCCACCCCACTCTAGGGCCAGTGGTATTTGCCGGTTCTCCAAACTACTCGAAATTTCCACTACCAGTTCTCCAGAACCTGTCAGAAGCTGCTGAATTTCACACCTGGTCAGCAGCTTATAAGCTGCTAAAGGTTTGGAGAATGAGATTCACTATGCAATGCATGCTCCTTATTTCCTGTGATTTGGAAGAATAATTGGGTTCCCAGGAATCATACAAAGACATATATATGGGGGGGGGGGGGAGAAAGGTGGTAGGATAAATGTAAATTGTCCTCCTGTCAATATTCTGGACTTTTCAGTTACCTTCTGTCTTGAGGGGAATGTGGAAATTAATAAATGTGGGTGTGGGAGTGAGTAGGGACCTTCCTGAAATGCTAGGCTTTCATGCTGGTTTATGTATTTACTGTGTAAAATCCATAGTATTCAAAGTAGAGATTTGATTTTAAAAACATGACTATATAACATGAAAGCGGATTCTACATAGGCCAGAAAATAGGCCAGAAGGTTCTAGAAGGAAATATACATAGCTCAGGGTTGAACTAGGGAGTCCTTGGTGCTCTCTGAGCTTTATTGTTTGCAATTATTCATTGACTAACTAGGTAATATCAGTGCACTATGTTTAAAAAAATCAGAACTTGAATTAGAATAGCAGAGTTGGAAGATACCTTGGAGGTCTTCTAGTCCAACCCCCTGCTCAGGCAGGAAACCCTATACCATTCCAGACAAATGTCCAATCTTTTCTTAAAAACTTCCAGTGTTGGAGCACCCAAAACTTCTGGAGGCAAGTTGTTCCACTGATTAATTGTTCTGTCAGGAAATTTCTCCTTAGTGCTTCTCTCCTTGATTACTTTCCACCCATTGCTTCTTGTTCTACCCTCAGGTGCTTTGGAGAATAGTTTGACTCCCTCTTCTTTGTGGCAACCCCTGAGATATTGGAACACTGCTATCATGTCATCCCTAGTCCTTCTTTTCATTAAACTAGACATACCCAATTATATGTTTTAGCCTCCAGTCCCCTCATCATCTTAGTTGCTCTTCTCTGCACTCTTTCTAGAGTCTCAACATCATGTAGGTAGTGAAATGTCTACATGCAAACAACTAAGCTCAGAGAAAACCAAGGACTCCACTCAGAAATTTTAATTAATATTGTAAATAAGTCTACCAATATTCCATATAGAAAACATAATTTCTGAAAGTTCTTTCTGCATATTTGCAGTAAAGGTACTATTTTGCATTCTAATCTCAACTGAAGATTTGCAAATATAATAAGAGTAGTTATGATAATAACATGCACTCTGATATCAACAAGAGGAAGGCAAGCTCTTCCATTTTCTTGAGTAATTTCATTTGTTCTTTCATTCATCATTCATCATTCAACTTCTATTTAATCTGATCAACTCTAAGCAACTTATAGCAATGGTAAAATCAACAATTGAATAATAACCAAACTTTAATAATACTATCTTCCAAATTGCATTACCTTTGAGAACACTAATTCCAAGAAAGAAAACCTTTAAAAAATACACCTATTTCTTTTAATCTTTTTCATTTCATTTTATTTCCCCTTAGCTTATAACCTGTGCAGCTCAGTTGAAAAGTTATTATTTTTTATGTATGGAGGATCACAGGCTGATCTGCTTCAAGAGCTGCAGCTTTATAATCCATCAAATTTGGAAACAAACATCGTAAAGAACATAAAACAGTTCGTTGATGCTTATCCACTGCAGGAAAAAGAAGCTCTACGTAAACTGGTGGTAATTGCACTTTTTTTCGAACTACCCCTACAAGATGCAGAATTTCTATAACATTTTTTCCTAAGCAAAGTGATATTAATTTATTAATTTATTAATTTTATTTGTGAGATTTATATACCGCCTCACAGTGCAAGCACTCTCAAAGCGGTTTACACCAGTAAGCAATGTATATTTACATTGCCCCCAACAATCTGGGTCCTCATTTTACCTACCTTGGAAGGATGGAAGGCTGAGTCAACCTTGAGCCGGTGAGATTTGAACCGCTGACCTGCGAATCAGTGTCAGCTAATGTGGCCTGCAATACCTGTCTCTAACCGCTGCGCCACCTCGGCTCATAATTGAATTATAGATGCAATTTATTCAGCACCATAAAATTATCCATTGTATTTTCTTTTTCTTTTTTACCTCTAACTCCTTTTCCATCTTCTCTGGAAGTAACAGTGTTGTGTCAGATACCTCAAAGCTTTCATTAGATATAGTTACATAGTTAAGATGTTGTTGCACTGCACTAATTATAACATATGGTCAGTTTCCTTAGCAGTACAGAAGTGACTGGCTATAGTTGCATTTGGGAATTTTTTTTGTGACTTATCTAGCCAATGCCTTTGGAATTCCCCAGTGGTCCCAAATACCAACCAAGACTGACATTGCTTAAATTCTGAGATCAGGCTAAGTAAACCAGGTTGAAGCCGAACAGGTTTATTTTGGAGTAGACAAATGTAGAGATTTTTATGATTTGCATACAAATCATTTACTTACTTACCTATGTACTTACTATACTTGTATGCCACCTATTCCTATAGGCTCTAGGGCAGGTGATGAACAATAATTTTAAAAAACCTAACCCTCTCACCCCTCTGCCCCAATACTTATATAAGGCATAAGCCCTATAGAACCTATTGGCATTTGCTTCTAAAACATGCCTGGGATTACAGTCAATTTCCTGTTTCTTTTCTTCAATATCCTGCATAATCTTCCTTTTATTACAGGAAGCAGTGCTGGCTTCATGCTGAACCTTTTGAAGAATTCTGGCTTTTGCAACTAGCTAATGCAAGATGCCGACTACGAACATCAGGAGTTGAAAAATAATCCATTTTAGAAATGTGAATCACAAATTAATCAAGTCATTTATGGAATCTTTGTGGGCTGCTATTGTTTCACACTGGCTGGGTCTTGAATACTTCCTATTTTATTAAATCAATTGCCTAGTATTTCTGCATTTTTGTTTCATTTACTAATGAGTGACAATGTTCCCTCTAATTTTTTTCCGATGTGTGCGGAAAAGTATGTTTGAGCAGCACATTTTCATGCTGAGCACCTGAATTTGCGCACGTGAAGATCAGCTGTCCGTGCACGCGGCAGTGCTGAAAACCGGTGTGTATGGGCGCCGGCCACCTGATTGTCAGGTGTGCATGCGTGCCAGAACCCGGAAGTTCGGCTTTTCTGGAATATAATCCCTTTGCGCGCAAGCTGCAGTGCTGAAAACCGGCCTGCACATGCGCACAGGCCAGCTTATCGTCGGACGTACATGCAAGCTAGAACCTCGAAGTTCGGCTTTTCCAGAGCGCAGCCCCAACGAATGCACATGTGCATTTCCGTGCATCTGAAAAGGTTCGCCATCACTGGTATAGGGTCTCTTGCTTGGGCAAGGGGTTGGACTAGATTTATTATTTGGTTCTTCTATACCGCCCTACTCCCGAGGGACTCAGGGCGGCGTACAACGTTGAGCAAGAACACTGAACAATAAACAATGATTAAAAACAATGTTAAAAGAATTAAAAAGTTTAAAAAAATGTTCACCACCAAACATACTGGGGGAAAGCTCAGATGGAACTAGTCTCAACCCCCTGCCTGCAGGAAGAGCCATGTCTTGACGGCTTTTCGGAAGGCCAGCAGGGTGGGGATGGTTCGGATCTCTGGGGGAAGTTGGTTGGATTTTATAAACAGAATGGAAGCAATGAATTTAGTTCCAATTTCTTGGACCAACCTTTACTGTGGACTAGAAACCTATACAAAGCATAGCCCAAGAAGTGTCTTAAGACAGTAAGCAAAATAAAAATATACAATGAAATTTTAAATTCTAGTGTGGGATTACTATTATTTTTTTTAAAAAAACTATTTTTAGTTTCTTAGCCTATTTCTCCTGGTTATTAAAAATATGGAACCAAATACACAACTCCAATTTTACACCCACAAGTTCCTACTATGTATAAACATGAGATATGACCATGTATTCGCTATACAATAAAAAGGCTGATAAGTATATTTATTTCTAAAAACAAACTGCCTGCCATTTAGTGTTATGTCATAACACTGCTAAATATTGCTCTACTGGCTGATATTTTCTTCCTCAAAATTGTCAGATGGCATTTTTGCAGAAGCATTCTAAATCTAAATGGCAGAATTCATGCATTGTGTAGCCCATAATTGTATATAGCATAATTGTATGCTATAAAAATGTAACTTGTTGCATGAAACACATTTTTTATTTATAACTCTGGTTTGTGCCTTAGAATGAGGGTGGAAGAGGGGCAACTTTGCCGAGGCAAATATATTATGGGACAAAGTAATCAAAAGATTGATGCAATTTATTAGGAAACTAGAAATTAATAGCAGCCAATCCTACGTGCAGCTATACTGAAAACTAAGCCCCTTTATCAGCAGTTGCATTCTCTATCACACCGGTCTCCTACAATTGCGGCTTGCATGGGGAGGGAAACTGGGCCACGAGTGGTGGACCAGTGCGCATGCGCATGATACACAGCTCAACTGCAAGTTGAGCTGCACATGCATGCGTGCCGGTCTCATGCTCACGTGGCCTGGTTGTGAATAGGCCACAGCCCAGTAGTGGGCCGCAGCCAGAGGACCCCTGCTCTTATTTATTTATTTATTTATTTATTTATTTATTTATTTATTTATTTATTTATTTATTTATTTATTTATTTATTTATTTATTTATTATTCGCACTTGTATGCAGCCCACTCCACAGAGACTCTGGGCGGTTCACAGCAATAAGAAATCTACATGCAAACAATAAACATAAAAAAACATTGAAAACAACAATTATTTAAAAAGCATTAAAAACATTAAAAACAATTTTAAAAACCCCATGCAATTCCTTCATTCAAGGGACGAAGAGTTCTCGATGTTATACTGAATTCATTGGCCTCAGGCCTGTCGACATAGCCAGGTTTTTAACGCTTTTCTGAAGGTTGGCAGGGTGGGAATAATGCGGATCTCAGGGGGTAGTGTATTCCAGAGAGCTGGTGCTGCCACAGAGAAGGCCCTCGTTCGTGGGCCCGCCAGCCGACATTGTTTGGCTGACGGGACCATTAGCAGACCAACTCTGTGGCGCTCTGATCGGTCTTTCATGTCTAACAATAAAGATAAAAAATATATAAGATTATCTTAGGCATGCTCCATGGTGCATTTATATCCTCTCTATCTCCTTCAAGGGCTTGATCTTGGTTCATGATACTGTAGGTTAGAATGGGCAATTACCCAAAGTGATTTAATGCCAAGTGAAGACGTCCTTATTTTTAGTCCTACATGTCAATCCGATAGAACAGAGTAGAAAATATACTTCATTGAGGTAGGCTGTAGAAATAGAATCTTGCATGTCAGATTGTACTGTAACTGCCTCCCCCCAACCCTTCTTCTTATACCTCAGTGAATCAGGCAAACATTTAGCTGAGCCGCTTCCAAACATTATCTAGCTTCTCAGGATTTAAATAATGTTTAAACCCTCTTTGCCTAGATAACGGTTTTTATATATTTCTATCAAGGTCAACTCCCTTGCTCTGCACAAAGGTTTCCAATAGTTGTCATACATAACAGTAGGGTCATTCTAATATTGTTACCAATCCTAGCAGATCACTTAGGCACTGTGAACAAAGACAGCAACTTCATTATAGGAGTATAATATTTATTAATATGGATAAAAGAAAGAGTGTACAACACTATTAAAAAACAACTCATTTTCTCCTTTGACAAACATAACCATACACACATTAGACTGAACAGGCATCAGAACCTCTTGAAGGCAGAAGACACAGTTTTGCCCCCTTGGAAAGGTGGGGAATTCCACACTGCGGAACTTGTGCGCTTGAAATAACGCGGCTTGCTCTTATCGAAGATTTCTTCCAACTTGGGACTCCTCACCACTCCAAAGAGTGCTTTGGTGTTTGGTGGCTTATAATATTGATGCATGATTGCTTGGCTTAGTTGATTTCCTAAGAGAGGGAAGAACCGATATATTGACTGCCATTGGTGGCTTGGTATTGTGAGGTTTCAGTTCTTAAAATGGACAGCAAGGATTCCCAAGGAAGAATTGATACATTTTCTCCAATCTCACATAGGAAATGGTCTTCTTTTCTCATAATTCCAATTCACACAAGACAGTAGCAACAATTATGAACACAAAATTGGGGGGGGGGGGGGAGAACCAGACTGAAATTAGAATTGATCTTGATTTTGTTAGCAAAGCATTTCTTTCCTGAAATATTTTTGAACCATTATAGATTCTGTCTAGAAGTAGTGAAATCTGCCTGTCAAAATATACTTAACAGATTTGTCCTATAAGAGATGAACATCCTATATACAACTGCAATTGTAAATTTTTTGAAATGTATTTATGCTATTTCTGTAAAGTATTTTCTCTATATTAAAAATAAAAAAGTCAACGTTGTCAAACCAGCAGGAAATAGAAATTCTGCTTTATAGCACATTTTGAAAGTATATTCACAAAGTGTGCATAAAGACCAAACTGCTAAACCACCATTTAAAAGGCTATGTCAAGTCTTCAAGTACATCATGAATACCATACTGTCACATTACACAGCATTTTCACATTTTTAGCAGCCCAGATCTTTAGAAGAAATACAATTCCATGTTGCATTAAGCTCTGGTTTGTTTTTAAGCAAGCATGTTTAGAAGATGCTTGAATATTTTATTAGACTACCAAAATAATTACACTGGGTCTTATCTAGCCCAGCATCTTGTTCACTCTTTCAAAGTACTAATGGCTCCTTACACAGCTTCTGAGCACAGATGTTCTGTTCAGCACTCAAGGCTAATGCAGGATAAAGATGTTTTCTGTAAACCTGTCTGTCAATTTTTAAAAGCATGTAAGGTGAACTACCATATTCTGTAAAATACTGGGAAGCCTTCCACAACCTAGCACCCTCCTCGCATGTTACTATTTTGTCTCTCTGAATTCTTAGCAATTCTAGAAGCTGCACTTTCCATACATCTGCAGAACACTGGATTAAGGAGATCTAAGAGAGCTATAATGCTATAATGTGACTCAAAGAAACACAGACGGGTTTCAACGTACCAGAAGCCCAAATGGGGATGGTTTTGCGGGGCTGACTCTCATCATCTGTTGAATCATCACTGTTCAAATCCATTCCATAATTATTTATATCAATCTTGGGTTGTTTGGGGCCTTGAGGTGTCATTGGATATGAATTACAGATAGGTGAGTTCTAGAAAAAAGAATTGATCAGCAGCAAAATCAAGTCACTGGAACTGGATCCTGGAACTACTAAAAGAGTTACAGCACATGCTAGAGGATATCTGCTAGTAGTTTCCCACTGTTTCGCAGAAGAGTAACCCACATAACTTATTCATCCTCATCCCCAAATAAACTCTAGTTCTTCCAACAATGGCAGCAGTAGTCCTAATTGTCTGAGCTGCACCCTCCCTTCCTTTTAAGCAGTTTTGGACATTTGTGGTAAAGCATAACCCAAAGATCCGAAGTTCCTTTCTATTTCAAGAAAAAAAAATCTATTAGAATAGCCTTATTTTTCCAACAACAAGTTTTAGGAAGCAGGATTTTTTTTAAAAAATGAAATGTATAAATCTAGACATTTCTTTCTAGCAAGTTTGTTTTCCTTCCTTAGATTTTAATTTCTGATACTTTCAGGTTTTTCCAAATCTGTGAAAGGATGTCTCAGAGACACATACAGAGACATACTAAACCTCCTCCCCCAACACAACACACACACAGAGGGAGGAGTGATGGGAGAAGCAGATTTGATATTAAAATGACATAAAACAATAAAACAGGCCAACGTTCTTATTTGTTATTTTTAGGACCAAGGCTATTTTATTGTGATTTATTCAGTGTCAGATTGGGTTTATTGTAGAATAATTAATTGGGAGCCACTGTTTGTTATAAGATGGGCAATTATACCTTTTAAATACAACAACAACAACAATAAAAAGTGACTGACTCTCCAGATGCTGCCAAGCTACAATTCCCAGCAGAAGTGTATACAAAGAGATGTTTCTATTCAACAATCGAAAAGTTGGAATTCTACTTTATTGGCATTACTAAAAATGGTTATATAGTTTAAAAGACTGCTAGAGGTAACCTGCCTTCCAATATAATATTTAAGATCATATATTTAGGGTTATTGTTACTTTTTGCTAATTATTCAGGGTAATTCTGAGGTTACCTCAATATTCACGGTTACATTCAGCTGTTTTTTAGCAACCTTTGCCTGAGCCTCTAAAGTTGTTTTCAATAGTTCCTCTTCTTGCTTCCGTTGCTCCTGCTAAAAAGAGACCATACAATATTGAGAAAGGTCATTACTATTGCTCCACTAACAGGATCCAGATGAGGTGGATGGAGGGCAAACATAACAGAAGACATTCGGAGAGATGGAGGAGTCCCTTACCAACTTCCGCTCTTTTTCCTCCAGTTCTTTCCTGAGCCTCTCTTTTTCTTTAGCTGCTTGTAAAACCTCCCTCTGCAAGCGTGCAGCCTTTTCTTTTTCTTGCTGTTCATGCTTCCTGTAAGCAAACACGCTACATTTACCACTTGAAGAGAAAAGCAACCAATCCTTTCATCATTAACTCGAACCCCATGGCAGTCCTACCTATGCTGCCAGGTACCCTAATCATATATTTGTGCACCTCAGAACCTTTCCCATGCCTACTTTTATGGGAATTCATGGAAGGATGCTCAGCTACTCTGTTCTTACCGCTGTGCCTGGATCTTTTCCTGCTCTTGCTTCTTCTCCAGTTCTCTTTCTCTTTCCAGCTCAGCCTGGTGTTGTTCTGCAATCTTTCTTGCTCTTTCTTGTTCCTCCTCTCTTTTCTTCTGCATCAATTCCTTATGTCTACGTTCCTCCTCCTCCTAGGAAAAGATCTTGTTATTTTTCAAATGAAAGCCAGTTAATCTGAAAATTATAGAGGAGTCACGGGAAAAATCATACATGACACTAGCTACATCTCTTCTATAATCTCATATGAAATTGTGAATCTGAAGCATCCTTTTTTTTTGGCTACTCAATTCTCAATATGTAAGATTGTAAAGAAAAAAAGAGGCCAAAAAATTCTTCCAAATATACACAGTGACATTTTGAAGTTTATCTTGACTATGGGGAAACAGTTTCTCAGAAAAAAGTTCTATATAGGAAGAAAGACTAAACCAAGAATTGAACTTGATCTTCCTAGTGCATTTTTGCAACCACTGTACTAATGTGGGTGCTATCAGGCAAATGACTCATCCAAATGTTTTTTCCATTTCTTTGATTTTGGACTGATTCAAATCTGCATTGGATGAGATTTAGTTATAATCAATTTTATAATCCAGGTTTTCCTTGATGCTCATGATATAAACACATTTAATCTGGTTAATCTAAAGACCTCCCCAAACCAGCAGAAATTAAAAGAAATGTGTCAATAACAAATAGGAATGTATTCATTTCCCTTTCTTCAGTCTCCTAGGTCCACCATTGCCCTGCTTTTGCCCATCAACCCTCTACTTTACCAATTGCAGTGCTTTCTGTTTGCGGGCATCTTCCTCTTGCTTGCGCCGGGCTTCGAGTTCTTCCATCTTCTTAGCCACTGCCCTTTTCTTAATTTTGCTTTCTGCCATTTTTTCCTCGCGGACCTAAAATACACAACGTGCCTGGTACATAGAACATATTTTGTTTGAAATATATATAGTGAGCAGATAATCCATTACGCCAACTGGGCAAGCATTACTTCTATCATGGAGGGCTGCAGTGCATAGGATCATGCCACACGCACATAGAAGGGAGAGTTTTGTTTCCAGCTTTGAGAAAAAATGGGAAAGAGGGTGCTTTGTTTTTCTACAGTTTTAATGTATTCCTCACCTCAGATTATTAGAAAACAATTCTATTAACACATTGGTAGGAAAGCGTTAGAGTAAGTAGAGAAGTAAGAACTGTAAAAGGATCTTATTATCTATACATGGAAGGGAGCCTCTAGAGTTGTAAAGCAACGGCTTAGAAAAGAATGAAGTCCAAAATATGAATGTGGTATGGAATTATATTCTGAAAAATTTGGAACCTAGCAAAGTATGAAGAACATGAATTTATTCTGCGTGGGAACAGCAGTAACTCAGATGTTCTGCTGTATCCAAATTAAGTTTCTACAGATGAATTTACTTTCCGTCAATGCTGTGAGAAATCTGATAAACGTGGTTCTGTGTGACAAGGTTTAATTTATTATTTAAGAGTTGATTATGATCATATTTCATTGTTCTATGTATACGTCGTTGTTTCTGTTTTTATTACTGTTATCTTCTTTCTAAGGTTTAGGTTTATTCTTTTGGGTTTTTTGCATTATCATTAATTAGTGTATTGGATTATTTTCTTTTTCTCTTTTGTTACAGATTAAAAAGCAAGTTTAAAAAAAGGAAATAAAAGTTAAAAATTGGTATTTTCTTTGCACAAGTCTGAAAAATCTGGTATAAATAGTATTGTGGTATAAAGACTAGGAGTAGTTCTGGGCTGAGAGGATAAGAACATAATTTTAACAATCTCACCTGGCTTTAGCAGAAGATACAGTGCTCGCAGTATCTTACAGCTAGATACTATTTAGATATCCCATCTTCCCCAAAAGCTCTCTCACTGCATTTACCTTCTCATTCTTCTCTTCATGTTGAGCCAACTTTTGTTCAAGTCGTTTTTTCTTTTCTTCCTCTAACTGCTCTACTCGCTCCCGAGCCTGCAACACCTTTTGTAGGCGCTCTTCACGTTTACTGGGGGCACACAGGAGACCAGTTAGAAGAACGTCAAAAAGATCGGGACAGATTACAAAAGGGGCAGCCAGAAGGACTCAAATCCACACCGTTTCATCTCCTCCAATCGCCGTTTCTTTTCCTCCTCCACTTTCCTTTTTCTTTGTTGCTCGGCCTCTTCTTTCTTCCTCAGATTCTCTAACCGCTGCCTCTCTTTTTCCTAGATAGAAGAAGAGAGGGAAGAAGCTCATCTTATGAAAAGCTGCATCCATTTTTATTGTGGCTGTAAAGGTCCTCCCTGAGGTGAAAGGTCGAAAGCAGAATTGTGGTTTTAGGGGGGTGGGGGAAAGATAACCTCTCTACTCTAGCGAACACATTTCACGGTAAAACTGCAGTGGATTCAGAAACTAAATAAACCACCCTATTTGGAAGATGGAAAGTTTCTGAGGGCATCAAGATTTTTTCCCCCTGGACCATGAAGTTCCAGCCATTTATTTAGGTTGTTAAAAGCTTTCTGAAATAGACTAGCAGAAATAGGTATTTTAAAATATTTTTGAGTCAACACCAAGACAACTGGATTAGTGAGGCCTGGGGGAGGGGGGGGAGAAAGGTGAGATATTCCAGAGTTCTACTCAACCTTACTTCAGGAACAGAATGTTTTCTGTGTATACAAAATAATAGTGCCAATTACTCAGAATTTTCAAAGAGGGGCGGAGGCAATATAAGAGCTTAAGTAGTTCTTTGCAAGCCCAACTTTGCTCCTGTAACTCGTGTTTGCTGCCACTACAAATTCCTGAAATTTTCAAGCAATTGGCATAAAAAAAATCAGGACTGGGGATTTAAAACAAAACTATTTTGATAAAACCTTAAACATATGACATACTTAAGTTTTAGCACCCTTTACAGGTAGCCCTCAACTTATGCATGCTGGATCAGTTCTCTTCCACTCAAGGAGGTCTTTGGGGTTTCCTTAGGTTTCCGCTGTCCTTCAGAGGATATCTCCTCCCCCCTGCAGGCAGCCCTTTTGCTTTTGGAAACAACTAGGCAGTTAGGCAAAGGGATTGCTAAACGAAACCACAACTCTGCTTAACCATTTTACTTCAGTTTTCCTTTGCTTTGCGGACCTACTAACGTTGTAAATGTGAGGATTGATCATAAAGTTATTTTTTAATTACCATTTTAATTGCAGACAGTTGCTAAACAAGGCAATCACTAAACAAGGACTACTTGTACAAATACACTAAGCATGTCAGCATGAATGTTGTATTTCATTTACACTTCACATTGCACACCTTAAAAGCAGCTGTATTATTAACAATATACATGAAGTGATCCAAAGGTAGCCTAAATAGCTTTTTCCTTGCACTTTCTTAGTTTGAAAAATGGATCTAAGTTGAGACATGAATTAGATGAAATAATGTACATTATTCTGAAATATTGAAGGTTATCGCAATAAACAACACAATTCTAATAATGTATATGCGCTATCTACTTTTTAGTAGAATTTAGTTGAAAAACACTAAATATATGCTGGGCTTCCCTTAAAAAGCTCTCTATGCAAGTTAGGACAGCTTTGGACAACACACACTGGGTTAATTATGCACAAATGCACCTACTGTAAGAGCATTCTTGTTACTTACAACAAACCCTCCCTGTGTAAAGAAAAGATTGAGAAATGGTTAATAAATATATTCGGGTGTTAGAAAATCTTTTCAATATCTGTATATTGCCTGCAATAGGGCTGAAATACGGCCTCATATAGGATCCTGCCCTACTACACATTTCATTAATTCAGACTGAATTAGAATCAGTAAGAGCAACCTGCTGGGATATTTAACCCAAGAAGCAACAAAGGACTGAACTATCTGCCAGAAACTCATATGGGAAGAATACTGAACTTAAAGGCTCCGATACATGAGGCAAAATTATTGAGCTTTCAGGTTTAACAAAGAGCTAAATCTAAAGACATTGCTCAGAATTTCAAAACAATGTACCTCCCAAACCCCATGCTTGCCTTTCAGTCTCTTTGGCCCCTTTGCCTATCGACTTTCTTGCTGCCATTAGTGCACAATTTCAGATGTTCAGAAGTTGCTTACCCTGGTCCTTCTTAAACCTTGTTTCTTTCATCAATTGTTAACCTTCTTGCTTTTCAACCTCACTCTCTTTAACTAGCTCAACTCAACTGAATATAATCATACAGTACTTCAAAGCTTTTCGCTATTTGAACCCAAAGAGCTTCAAGCAGGGACTTTCAAACTGAACATTTGTGTAAACTCCTCGGTTAACAAGCAGAATAAATGCAATGTGAGACTATGTTCTTAGCTAAGCTTAGTAACAAGTCTAAGAACTTGAACCTTTTGATGTTTACAACTTTTGAGGAGGGGCAACTTCCACCATCAATTCAGAAGCCGCTCTCCTTTTTTTGTCATTAAATACAGAGTACTTTGAATTACCTTGGGAGTGAAGCGGAGGGGAGTGTTCTGCCTGAGGAATGATTTTATTGTGCTGTTTCGATTTATAGAGGCAGGAGTCATCAGCATCTGGTTCTTCTGCACTGTGTGCAAGAATGTTTTGAAAGGACGCACAACCTGAAAAACCCAGAACATTATCAATCCATGGAGGTCAATCCCTTGTCCTGGGTGTGCTTTCAGGGATACAGTATAATGCTTGTCTTACCTTGCTGGCAGGACACTGAGGAGATAGACTCTTTTTTCTTGGTGGAGAGAGCTCATCTTCTGTGTGCTGTCCATCATCTCTATCACTAATTGCTCTCTTATAACTTGGCTTTCTCCTGCAAGATTATAAAGGGGTCATTGGACATCGTGACTCAGCCCTAATATTTCCTTATCTCAGATACAGGTGGGTAACATACAATTTTATATCCTGTGGCTTTTAAACTCACAAATGACTCAGGGACAAAACAGCTGCTTGGTAACTATTTAATGAGGTAGAAGTCCAAGATCAGCTACTTAGAATTTAAAATTGGATCTAAAACCCTTTAATTTAAAATCTGAGATACAGACAGGGGAAAGGATAGAGTCTTTGTAACATTATCATCACTTTAGCAGCTGATCAGTAATTGCTTCCCATATAATACAGGAAAATTAAATGCTAAGGCTCTAGGGATTTTTTTCTTTTTTCCAAGAACATTCTCTTGATGTTTCCAGAGAAAAGAAAAGCCCCCTTTGGTTTTAACCATCTGGTAAAGTTGCACTTCTTGTTCTTTTCTGCCTTTGGTGGCTTCTGAGAGTAGTTTCCATATGTCTGGGATGCAGAATAGCCTGCAGAGTTTATTAAATACTAACTATCATCAGCATTAAGCAAAGGTAGCGCATACTGAGAGATGTGGAGCACTGACATCTGAAAAACTACATGAAGCCCATCTTGGCAGGGGGTACATAGAGGCACCACTGGATTATTTTGGCAGGAAGCTGGTAGAAGATTCCATTGAATCCCTGGAGGGACTGCTCTGTGGGAAGCTTCTGCTGAGCATTTCTTAGTTAGTATTTGCGCAGATGGCTGGGAAGACAAGCAGCAGGAATTCTCTCAATAGCTTGGCCTGAAACCAATGACTCTTTTTTGTCCTGTGACTTGGACCTGCTGAGCTTTCTTCTTTGTGGGTTTGCTACATCACACTTCACTGAGGGATGCTGTGAGAAACAGAGGCAAGGAAAACAGAAAGAAATTGTGCAGCCTTTTTTCCTATCGAACTTAAGATCACAATGCTCTGAAAGCAGAGAAGTTTCAAAATCCTTGAAAGGTTTGGGGAAGAGGATTGCATCTGTTCTGAGCACACAGAAGAACTGGGAAGGAATACAGCCTCTGATATTAAATCGCACAGTTCCCTGTAATTAGCTACAAAGATTTAAACCTTATTGTGATTATCATCGAGTTGTGCAACCAGTGATAAATTTTTCTTCATGACAATCTGTCTCTAACCTGTCCTTTCAAATATACGAGGGCGAGTCAAAAAGTAATGCCATTTTCTTTATTTCAGGTGACATTTTTGATAAAAATTCCTGAAAGTTTTCCCAGTTATAAATGATTATATCATGTACGTTCTGAAATATTTTGTTTCTTACTTTTTAGGTTTTTAGACTCGCAAGGAAAATTCAAAATGGCTGCCCCCTTAGAGTTGCATCAAAAACAAAGAGCAGTAATTGAATTCCTTGTTGCTGAGAGGAAACCCCTGTGAACATTCACAGACGATTACAAAATGTGTTTGAGGACAATACTTTAGATTTAGAGGCCCCATGAAAGAGGGTTTGAGAGGCAAACATTATTCCAGTGACGAGGAAGTGAAAATTGCAGTGAAGAAGTGGCTCAAAGAACAGTCAACAAAATTTTACAAGGCAGGGATACATACTCTCATTCGAAGGTGGAACATTGCTATTGAGAGAAATGGTGACTATGCTGAGAAGTAGGGATGTGATCCACAGAGGACCAGCTTCATTTTGATGTATGCTACATGTTCCTGTGTTGGTAATTATACCTGTCCTAAAGAAAATGGCATTACTTTTTGACTCACCTTCGTACCAATGGTGCACTCATCACCACTGTAACTGAATCCATTCTTCTTGCTGCTGGTCATCCTCTTTCACCATTCTTAGCATTAGAACTTTTTTTCCAGAGAGCTGAGAACTCTGGTTTGATTTGTTCAATGATCTAACCATTTGTTTTTCTTGGCTGTCCATGGTATGCTTGGAAGTCTTCTCTAACACCAAAGTTCAAAAGAATCAATACTCTTCCTATCCTGCTTTTTAAAGTCCAGCTTTGACTTCCAAAGAGTGTCGCAGGGAATACCATGGCCTGCATGACTTTGATCTTTTGATTTTGATAGTATTGATATATATGGCATTTGAATATCTTTTCCAAAGTCTTTATGGCTACTCTACCAAGTGCTAGTCTTCAATGTATTTCTTGACTGTGTCTTTACTGTTGAAGGTTGATCCTGAAAGGAAAAAGCTGTCCACTACTTCAGTATCTTCATTGTCAATTCTAAGGCTGGTTGCTCAACCTATTGTAATTACTTTTGTTTTCTTTTTAAATTTTTTAGTCTCATTTTTTTTCAGTTTGCTTTTTGACTTTCAGTATTAAGATTTTCAGATCCTTTGCATTTTCAGCTATCCTTACTGACCCTGGCTACCTTCTATACTCAAACAGCAAAGTAGAGAGGTTTCCTTTCTTATTTTTCTCCAACTCCCTAGATTAGTGTTTCATAGCTTTTGTCAAAAGGAGATAAACATACCGGGAGTTCAGAGGCTGCTTTAGTAACTCATCACTCATTTCAGAGCTGTCTTCTGCATCTAAAGAAAAATAGAGGATGAGCATTCAAGGGTTTGACCAAATTAGGCAGAGGCAAAGTTGTTTCACCAGCAAATAAATTAGTAGTCAATTATCAGGGCAGAATGTTCATATTACAAATTATTTTTATAGAAAATACAAGTTGTTTAGTGTAAACTAAATGATGACAAACCCATTACGTGCCATCAAAGGTGACATGCCACAATGTTTTGAGACACCAGCATTCACCAACTATTCTCAAAAACATGCCCATTCTTGTGTGATTTCTGGAGGCTGCACAAGGACGGGGTGTGCTGTCAAATGGCCTTGGGTGCCTCCATAATCAGGAAAAGGGTAAGGGGGGAGTGAGAGATACTTAAGAATGGTCTGAGATTGCAGAGGTCATGGAAGAGCATTCACCAAAGCCACTTCAAGAGCAAAGATTATTTGACCAGGAACAGGCCTGAATAGGTTGCAGGGGCTGGCTAACAAAGACTCCACCACCTGAAGGCAAGGGATGCACGGCAGATCCTGGGGAGTGCCTTGAGGCAATAGTACCAATCCCAAAGGCTCAAGTGCCACAGGGAACAGCACCAGGTGGTCTTTTTGGGTGCCAGGGTTGGCACTAGAACTGAAGTCAAGGCCTGGGCCTCAATTTATCTAAGCAGCAAAAATCCAAAGGATCACTAGATAGCAAAGTTTTAGAGATTTGATCCAGGATGGTTGCAACCCCACTATGATATCAAGTTTGGCCAGTCAGCTTCTTGGCAAAAAATAAAAATAAAAAAAATAAAAAAAAATTGAATGAAGACTCCTTAAGTAAAAGGTTGACACTCTAATAAGAGTGCATCTATAAGAGATGCACAGGTCTTTAGACCAAGGACCCACAAGTCAGACTCCTAACTAGTCCATTAATAACGCAGGAGCAACATGGGAAAGGGTGAAGTTGAACATGTTTGATCTAGTGAGAAATACCTGGGGGTGAGGAGGCGGAGTTTAGAAAAAGAATTGTGTTATCTTCCAGAAACCTTGTGATCACATTCTCACCCTTATTTTCCCTGCTTAAATCTGACTATTCTGCTATTAAATATAATAAAGATTATGCATTCAATATATATGGCTGCCCACTTACCAGGTAACTCTGAACAGCTAACAGGGGTTAAAAATTTAAAATATTTCCTTTAAAAAAAGGAAAACAAAATAATATAAAACATAATAGACTAAAGCACACTGCACTGAGATCTAGACACACAAAAACCATCTAGTTACAAGTGGGCCAGTTCTTGGGGGTGAACGAGATGCTCTAGACCCGTGATGGCGAACCTATGGCACGCGGAACCATTTTTGCTGGCATGTGAGCCATTGCCCTACCTCAGCTCCAGCATGGATGTGCGTGTTGGCCAGCTGATTTTTGGCTCACGCAGAGGCTCTGGGAGGGCGTTTTCGCCCTCCCCAGGCTCCAGGGAAGTCTCTGGAGCCTGGGGAGGGCAAAAAACGGGCCTACCAGAAGTCAGAAAAAATGGGGGGGTCGTGCATGCATGCGCATGGGAGTCGTGCGTGCATGTGCAGGGGTGTGTGGCGCATGGGGGAACATTGAATTGTGGGTTTGGGCACACACATGCGTGTGATAGTGCGTGCTTGCAGCACCTGAAGAAAAAAAGGTTCCCCATCACTGCTCTAGACCTTCTTAAAGGCCAGTAGAGCAAAACGCATTTCAGGGTGAAGACTGCTTGATAGGACAGACACAAAAAGTTTGCTTCCTGGGTCCCATAAGGTGATAATGTTTAATTGATCCAACCCGGAGCACAGGAACTCTGGTTTTAAAGGATGGTAAAGATAATTAGAAACAGTCTTGCAAATATCCAGCTGATGCACCATAAAAGGCATTACAGGCAGCCATGTTCTGAGATGCACTGTTACAGAGGCACCCATGCTGCATAAGCAGCTACATTCTGGAACAATTTTAACTTGAGTCATCTTCAAGCGCAGCTTCAAGAAGATACTGCAGTACTCCAGAAAGACTAACTAAGGCGTGAGTGACATTGCTAATTTTAATTTGTATTAGCTTTTTATATTGTTTTGGTGTTACTTTTTTATTAGGTGCTTTACTTCACAGAGCAAAAATGACAGGTATAAATCAAATCTCATCACCAATGGAAGATGGGCGATTCTCTTCCCCCCCTAAAAGAAAACCCTTATTAAAACTATTACTATTATTAAACTTGCCCTCAAATAACTGGATTAGTACTGAATGAATATGGTTAAGTTTTTTTATTCCTTAGGCAGGTCCCATCTGCTTCGAAGTTTGGCTATTTTTGCTACTTAGCCAATATACTGACCTTCCCTGTCTCCTTTATGCTGTTTTTCTTCGGATTGGGGAGTCTCTGGCATAGCAGTCTTATTAGAACAAAGGGATTTGTTGCGATTTTCATCAACCTATGATAAAGGTAATCATATTTTGAATTGAAATCACATAGAATTATTAGTTGACTGAGTTACTGCTTTAATGGTTCAACCTAAATTTAAGATGCTTCCGAACTGAATGTAGTAATACAATTTCTTTTATTGAAATTTACGTTTCATCCACTGAAATCAATGAGGCTTAAGTGACAGAAAATTCTTATTTTATAAGTATAATTAAACTAAAGTCCAATGCCTGGTTGAGAAATATCAAGCACGGAAATGGGCCAGAATTTTTTCACCGCAGGTTAAGTTTGGCAGATTCAGAAATGTTTGCTTTCCAGATGATCTGACACTAGCAAGAATCATAAGGCTCCCAAGATATAATTTGTATATTCTTTCAGATCTCTCTCTAGCTCAATGATCTTTGTGACAATAAAGATTAATAAAGAGCTTTTTAGTTACAGACATTCACAAATATGACGTTCATGTCACTTTAATACAAACTGCTTTAAAACAATAAAAAATAGTAAAAGAACTTAGGAATGTGAAGCTCCAAACAGGAACAGTTGTTTTTATTGTACCAGTCACCTCCAGAACAGTTTATATAAGAGATTATACAACTCTCCATTATTATGAATACTACAATGCACACTCATAGGTTCCGAGAACCAAAATGTTCAAGGTTTGGCAGGAACAGTTATATGTTCTTATCTACATGCCAGACTCTGCTTTATAGTGTCAGTCACGTTACGCAAGGAAGCATTACATTTGGCCAAGAGTAAGCTGCATACGAATTTTCTCATCCCATAGTACAAGCTCACAAATGTGGTATGATGTAGGAAAGTATAAATTTAATAAACAATTATATGGTACCAACCATAAAAAAGTCAAATTTCTGCCATTTAACGATGAAGTAATTGTTTCCTTTGGAAACACTAAGAAAATACATTTATAGATGGCTACCTGAAATTTAACATGTGCTCTGATATGGGACAGTGAATAGTCCCAGTAGTATTACAAATGTGTCTTTATCCTGGGAGCAGATAATTATTACTATATATATGAAATCTGATCAGTTAGAAATTATCCAGTTGAAGTTCCAAAATGGAGTTCAGTAGATAGAAGGACAGAGCCAAGCATTCAAAAGAGATCCTTTGCAACATTTGTTAATGACAGCAAATCCTTCCCATTTAAAAGATTTCTTTGGCAGGCTTACATAAGCACACATACACAGAGTTAGAGTCAGCCTTAGAAGTAGCTATACATTCTATCAAAGTGACTGATTAATACTTTATGAAGGGGTTCTCTGCTTACATCAACATGCTTTTATAAACATTTATTTTAACTTACCTTCTGAGAATGAGACATAGAATCTAATGTTGCTCTATGAGAGAAAAAAGAAGAGATATAGATATATAGATATATAATATCGATTAACTAGATTTCTTTTTAATAGTAAGATTTTAATAAAGACTGCAAAGCTCACAGATTCTAGAGAGTTCTGTTACTCTCTAGTCCGCGCAAAAACTTTCCTCTATCTAGATTGTGTTTTTTCCAGAGGTTTGCAGTTTAAGATTCCAAACCAGAAGTAGACCACAGTGACCTAGGCAGGGTGTTCCAGACCCCATTGACATACTGTACATTAGGCTTCATGAAGAATAATTAAATTGCCACACAAGAATGCAGAAGAATCTATTTTGATAAGTAGATTGTATTGTAGAAAAACTAAGAAAGTGAAAGAATTTGTAAGACTGCTGTGTGTAAAAAGCAAGCTCTAATTACCACAGGCAGTATTCAAATGTCTTGTTCCTTTTTTCCAGTCGCTCTACATAAGGAAAATAGAAGTCATTTGCTTTTATGCAAGAATTTCCACCAATTCTTTCTTTTGTTGATCTAGTATTTATTTTTATTTACTTTTGTTCATGTCAGAGCATCTCTTTGATGCCATGTAATAAATGAATCAAAAGGATTAAATAAAATTAACTGCTTATCAAAGACATTCCATTTTAAACTACAGTAGCTGTCTTCAATCAAGAATTTATTACTTTTACAAAACCTCTTTGAAAGAAATAAGCTTACCTGGATTTAGTACTTTCTTTATCCGGAAACTCTTCCGTAATAGTCTCAGCTGAAAGCACAAATAACATTTTATCCCCAACATAAGCTAGACCATTTAAATAAAACATAGCGACTACAAATATATCTTTTTTCTATTGCATTTTTAGCAGCACCCAGGTCAAAAGGTAGCTCACTGAATTAGTCTGAGTTTCAAGCACATAAAACCTGTTTAACAAATTTTAGGATATTCTATCTGAGACCAGACCTTTTTCTTCCCCCAAACCAGAAATTTGAGTTATCTCTATTGAGTGAACTTTACTTTCCCTTATGAATGTTCTTTCATTTGTTAAAATATTCTTTTATTGGCTTTCTAAAGTTTTAACTACTTTTGCCAGTTTCTGATATTTTTTAAGGAGCAACTTTAAAGGTGGTCCTTGACTTACAACCATTTAACAATGGTTCAAAGTTATGACAGCCTTGAAGAAAATCACTTGCATTTACCACCATTGTACCAGTCTCATCATCACATGTTCACAATTCAGACACTTGGCATCTGGCTCATATTTACACCTATTGCAGCATTCTGCAGTCACATGGTCACAATTTTCAATTTTTTGGTTTGCTGTTTTCCAGCAAAAAAACCCATCCATTTGACAAACTGGATTCACTTAACAATCTTATAATTCACTTTACAACTGTTTTGTAAAAATTGTCCCAAAATCAAGTCAGACTTGATTTATGATCACAATGATTTATGATACAAATTCTAGTCCCAATTGTGGTCGTACGTTGAGACTATCTGTATATTAAAAGAAACGTGGTTTATAGGAATGAACTTTCTCCCGTTAAGATGCCTCTCCATTGAGAATACCAGCTACAGCTACCGTATTTTTCGGACTATAAGACGCCCCGGTGTATAAGACGCACCAAGATTTCAAAGAGGTAAGTATGAAAAAAAAGTTTTTGTCCTCCCTGGCCCACAGGAGCTCTGCAAGTCTCCCAAACCCTCTGCGCGCCCCGTTTTTTGCAAAAATGGACACTTTTTCACCCATTTTCGCAAAAAAAAACGGGGCAAGCAGAGGGTTTGGGAAGCCTGCAGAGTGCTCCTGGGGGCTGGGGGAAGGCAAAAATGCCCCCGTTTTTCCGTAAAAAAGGGGTGTTTTTGCCTTCCCCCCAGCCCCCAGGAGCACTCTGCAGGCTCCCAAACCCTCTGCGCACCCGATTTTCGCAAAAATGGGGTGGGGGGCTTCGGGAGGCCAAAAATGGCTGTATTTGGTGTATAAGACTCACCGACATTTCCACCTTTTAGAGGGAAAAAGGTGCGTCTTATACTCTGAAAAATAAGGTATATTACGCTAACTCAGCTGTGCTTTTATTTATTTGTCCAATACATATAGCTATCCATCTCACAAACATGTGACTCTGATGGCATACTAAATGATAAAACAATCAATAAATACTTAATACAATTATCATCAATCATCATCATTAAAAAAAATTAAAATTTTAAAACAGGAAATTTTCAGAGTGCTCACTTACTAGGCCCTCATGAAGGTCAGTATGGCAGAGAGGTATTAGAATGAGGGACTTTTCTTTGGAGTGGCCCCAATCTGATTAAATCAGTTCCATCTAGGGACACTTTGAGTTTTGAAAACAGCTTAGACTTTAAATAAATCATGCTGTGTTAAACAGTTTCACTCTTAAAGTAGAACTATATCTAACTTTGGGAGGGATGTACCTTCGAGTTAGTCTTGACTCCAGACAACTGCCTGGACTTGTCTCTGCAGTTTTCTTGGCAAGATTTCAGAAGTGACTTGCCATTGCCTGCTTCCTTGGGCTGAGAATTTGACTGGCCCAAGTTACCCAGATAAGATGGAACTAGAATTCAGTTTCCTAGTTTCTAGCCTAATGCCTTAACTACACCACCAAACTGGCTCCTATCTAGTTTGAAACTGCATGTAATTTTTTTAAAATTGAACTTCTTTAAAAGTACAGTATTTTTAGAGTTTGATAGGGAAATTTATTTTGAATTACCGTGTTTCCCCAAAAATAAGACCTTGTCTTATATTTTTTTTGAACCCTGAAATAAACGCTTGGCCTTATTGCCATGCACTGAAAAGCCTGATTAGGCTTATTATCAGGCGATGTCTTATTTTTGGGGAAAGAGTGCATATCCTCTGAAAGGACTACGCTTGGAATGATGGCCAAGAAACTTATAAAACTGAAAAGGAAAAAAAACTTACTGTTAACATGCGTACGCACAGATGACTGCTGGATAGATTCTTGTTTGGACACAGTCCTGCTACTGCGTCTCAAAACAATTTGTTCCCTTTTAGTGCTTAGCGAGTATCTGTTGGCCAGAGAGGCTCTAGAGCTTGTGGAGGCTCTGCCCATCAGGCTTCGGCGCACTGAGTGACGGCTTCCTTTAGGAACAGTAGGCGTTTGTGGAGATTCATTTAAGTTCAAAGTGGCTTTGGGTTCAGATAGTGGCTTATCTTCTTGTTGCTGTGGATATAATTTTTCAGCACTGGGCTCTTCCTTTTCAATAGTTTTGGAGACAGACACTTTTGCTATCTTCAACTTACATGCTGTCCGTCCCATCTCTTTTTTCAGTTTTTCCTCGGGAGTGTCTTGGATTATGATCACAGACTTTTCAGACAAGGGTTTTGATCTCTTAGCAGATGATGAAGACAAAGTATGGCTTAAGGCAACCTTTACTGGTTGAGGTGGCATATTTTCTATCTGCATGTCTGCACTGCGTCTTTCATTGGCACTAATTTCTATTAGTGGTATCCTCCCTTTGGTTAAATCAATAACTGGATTCTTAACAGCAGCAACTGAGAGAGACCTGAAAGACCTGGCAGCCTGTGATCTAGTTACACGAACACAAGGAGAGATGTTCTCTAGTTCAGCTTTCTGAATTCCTAATTCTTTTTTGCGCTGAGCATTTTGGGAAATCCTCTTTGAAGTTCTTATCCAGGCACTGTTTCTTTTAGATGATCTGGTAAAAGAAATATATTGTCAAGTGCAAATGCCAAAACCAGCACTTAATATGAGTGAGGCAGAACAAGTCTCCACTTACTTTTTCACACAATAAAAACAATTGGGAGGAGGCACAGTTTGCTAACATGAACTAGACAAAACGTTTTGCTGATCTTTTGGTCTTAGAGAGCAACCTTTGGTGGGATACAAATAAATAAATAAAAATTTATTTATTTATTTATTTATTTATTTGTGAGACTTATATACCGCCTCATAGTGCAAGAACTCTCTAAGCGGTTTACACCAGTAAGCAATGTATATTTATATTGCCCCCAATAATCTGGGTCCTCATTTTACCTACCTCGGAAGGATGGAAGGCCGAGTCAACCCTGAGCCAGTGAGATTTGAACAGCTGAACTGCTGATCAGTCAGCTAAAGTGGCCTGCAGTACTGCACTCTAACTGCTGCGCTCAAAATAAAATAAAGCCAATCTTTAAAACATTTCCTCGAAATCATGGTGAACACTATTTTCCTGAGCAGAAAATTCTAAAGAAATTAATCACATCATAAATATAAAAGCCATTTAGTATTACATAATCTAGTAGGCAGACTCTACCTAATCAATGAGCTCTAAGAAGCTGCCTTCTTTTAGAAGGGCTAATGGTCACTGAGTAGTGTTTGCAAATCCCTAAATGTCCTCCCTTTTTGGCAAGCAGCTCGGCTCAGAAGGCATTTCATTAGCCATTGCATGCTTTGTGATTAGAGTGAATATATTAGCTGCCTTTCAGAATATTTAGATGGTCCCAATCTGAGCAACTCTAGGCAATGAACAGGAAGCAAACAAAAAAAACAGATCATCCCAAGCATTAAAAACACAATAATATTTTATAATAAATAATAATAATGGCAAATAATCTGGGCATGGAGAGTACACTAAAATATTTAAGAATTTTTCTGAACAAGAGAGCATGAGCCAAACATGTTGTCTTCCATAATGTGTAATAATAATAATAATTTATTGTCATTGTAAGTATATACAGAGTACACCCATACAACGAAATTCACATAACGCTTCAAGACCAGTCCCAACACACATAGCAATCCCTATGTGTAGTATAGAGACTACTACCAAGAATACCTGTTTTCTACTCCAGATTTCAAGGGAGGGTAAAGTCCTTACAAAATCTTCCTCAATGTTCGGACTTGTCACATAGACTCATACTTCATAAGGCACTCCCTGATATATCTGAATACCATGCCATATAGGGCTTTCTAAGAGCCAACATTTTGAATGGAGTACTGAAGCCTGGTAATCAGTGTGACAACCACAAGATGGGCATTACTTTTGAAAGGTCCTTGATTAGTAATCTAGCACCAGCACTGTGTAACAACTGCAGTTTCTGAGTTGTCTTCAGAAGCGTTCCCAATATTTTGAGGAAGTTTCCAAAGAGGTTCTTCATTCAAATATCTGTCAAAGCTGAACATTCCTTCAAAGATTCTCCCAGTCCTACCTAATGTTACCTAATGTCAAACTATCATAGACTCAGACTTGAGGAAGCTTCTTGGATGAGAAGTGAAACGTCTTCAAAGAAAAACCAGAAAGTCCAGTTCCAGAGCCTCTTGAAAAAGCATATTTGGGACAACCATGACCTGGATGACTGAGAATCTCCATAGACATACTCTGAAGACCTTTAGCAATACATCCAACAGATACAATGAAGTAATCAGAACTGCAAACACCCAGATGACTACCATGCTAAGCATTTTCTGTATCCCTTTGTTTCCATCTAAGTGGTGATCCATATTTCTGCAGCACATATCTGGTATCACTAAAAATCCATTTTATACTTATGAACCAAATAGTATGTTTGAAAAAATTATGTAGAGTCTGGCCATCTTTCTGTTGGTCAGCGGGCCAACTCTTCCCAAACAGCACATAACTGGATCAAATTTGGCAGAGAGAGAAAAAGAAAAGCCAGGGGGAAAAAATCAAGATCAAAAATTGGCTAGATCAGAATTGGAAATGTGCTGGGGGGGGCCTCTTACTATATCCCTATGTAAGTTGGGCAGCAACTTTGAATCATAATTCCAAGCATCATTTTGAAATGCCTATTTGTCGAAAGCACACTACTTTTCAAATCTGTTGCCTAAAGGAAACTGGCTATTGTACAATGGTAATGAAAACCACTTATTTGGGAGGCTGAGTTTGATTTTTGTGAGCAAATGAAATATTTTAAAAGCTCTGTGACTATTGAGTTCCTTAGAATCAGTTCACATTTCCTCCAAATTTTTACATCTAAAAATAACCTATAATAAGCTATTATCCTATATACAGCAATTCTTGCTCATCGGGGTCATTGTATTTCATATGCTTTTATTAAAGAGATGAATG
This sequence comes from Diadophis punctatus similis, assembly GCA_023053685.1. NCBI lineage: Eukaryota > Metazoa > Chordata > Lepidosauria > Squamata > Dipsadidae > Diadophis > Diadophis punctatus. The sequence goes on along the minus strand of JALIGW010000001.1, from coordinate 223,152,923 downwards.
CAGCCTTCAATTATCATCTTATTTTGCATGTTTTAATGTATGACCAGCTCCATTGATAGTCAAGAAACAGTTCCATATAATTGAAACAGAACAACAGTAAAGACACATAAGTTGTGCTATTTATTTATTAGACTTGTATGCTGCTTATCTTGCCTAAGTATCTATGCCAACTTCACAGGGTTTTTTCTTTTCAACACTGCAGAGAGACTGCACATATTTTTGTGCCAATGTAGGAATGCATAGTTTCAAGCTCCTTACAAACAAAAGAACACACAGACATGCAAGAACACAAGCGGAGTTCCTGGCCCATGCATCTCAGGCAGGCTCAAAATTCCAAAGATCTAAACTAGCCTGCACAAGTTTACTAAGTCTGTCTTCAGAGGTTGTGGCAAGTTGTTTCTTATCCCCAAGCATTATATCTATTTGGCTTATTGTTCCTATGATAAATGAGCTTATTTCATTAAGAATCTATAATCCATATAATTTTAAGTCTCTTGATTTTTCTCACCATGTCCACTTAAAAAAAATAGGACTGGTTGCTCTGCAAGATTTATAAAGAGGACAGGGATAAAGAAATAAAATGCTGGATCTTCCAAAGATCTTCTGTCTCATGCAACCAAAAACACACCGCAGATCTTTTAGTACATCAGTCAAGCATCTTTAAAATTGGTTACAACTGAATTAAATGAGGGGGGGGGGAACCCTATGTCAGTCAGAGGTTATCGTAGGCAGATTCCAATCTTGAAAACTTTAATAATAATAATAATAATAATAATAATAATAATAATAATAATAATAATAATAATAATAATAATAATAATAATAATAATAATTTATTGTCATTGTACGTATACACACAGTACACTATACAACGAAATTCAAGACCAGTCCCAACACACATAGCAATCCCTAAAAACACGCCCCACCCGCCACGAATTCCCCAACCTGAACCACTCAAACACCCATACAACGGACCAAGTAATACTATCCAACAGCTCACTGATGGTGACCCTTTAATTCATTATTAAGTGCAATTATAGCTCTGGGATAAAAACTGTTCAGAAAGCATGTGGTCCAAGTTTTAATTGTTCTGTATCTTCTGCCAAAAGGCAACAATCCAAAAAGATTGTAAGCAGGATGAGAAGAGTCTCTGAGAATATTGTGCAACTTCCTAGAACAGCGAGATGCAAAGATATCGTCCAGGGCTGGTAGCTGGAGCCCAATGGTATTCTGGACAGTTGTAATGATTCTCTGTAGAGCTTTTTTGTCTGCTGCAGAGCTGCTCCCATACCATGCTAGAATACCATATGTCAGGACACTCTCAATGGTGCTGCGATAGTAGGACAACAGTAGATGCTGAGATAGATTTATCTTCCTGAGCATTCTCAGGAAGTACAGCCTCTTCTGAGCCTTCTTCACAAACATATTAACATTCATAGTCCATGAGAGGTCTTCTGAGATATAAGTACCCAGAAATTTAAAACTACTAACCCTCTCCACCTCCTCACCATCTATGTGCAATGGTAAGTGTGCATCTCTCTTTCTCCGGAGTAATAGGGAGACTTCAAATCAGTGGATCAATGACCTCACCTAGAATACCATTATGCTAAATATTCAGAACGGTCCATAACAATAAATTTCTATCTATGGGGATTTCTACAGGTACACCAAGATTCTGCTCCTGTTCCCACCATCCATCTGGACAGCTCATCCTAGTATCTGACAGGAGAGGGATTTGAGAGCAAGGACTGAATCTATTAATTATGAGATCATAATATGCTTATTTACAGATGACGATAGGTACTGTGTCTATGTCTTGTAAGCCATAAGCTGTCCCATTAAAAATGGTTTTGTACTTTAGTTAATAGTTTGTAAACCATTCCCAAATGATAAAGATATTCAGTTCACTCTAGGTACTCCTAACATTTTCCACATTTATTTATTATGCAATTTGTTTGCCGCCCACCTTGTGTCCAATGATTGGGGGGGGGGGGAAAAGCTTACAACATAAAAACATTAAAACCATCAATTATAAATAACACAGCTGATAAAATCATTAAGAAAAGATGGGCAAAAGAGGGAGCTGGACAGATGGGGAGGTGGGATTAGATTTTAATTAGTCAACTAAATCTAGTGCGAAGCTCCCCCATTGGTTAGCAATAGCACTTAGACTTATATGTTGCAATATTGTTTTATATGTATACTATATCCTTGTAACAAAATGCATTGTATTTGCCCTTTTTGATTCACACGTGAAAAAAGTATTAGCCTGTTTGCTGTAAGCTAACACACTGTTTTAGGGTCAGGTACAGAGATACTGACATTCCTCAAAAGCTCACATCCTGACCTTTGTCAGCCTAAGTGCTAGAAAGCCCAGCACAGCCCTCCCTGTATCTGGAAATTATCAACTCCAATGGACATTGGAATGCGAGCAGTGCCTGACAGATACCAATTAGTGAGATGCATTAATCACCCCCACTCTGTACCTGTCTCCCACTCATTCCCCCCTGTAAAGGGGGTGAGTTTGCCACGCTGTAACATTATCATTGGACTAAGTTTACCATGTGTGTTTTGATGTAATCATGTCTATCCTTCCTTTGTTTGAACCTAATAAAAGAACGTATCCTAGTCCTATTTGGGGCCGTTCATCCCAAGGAAAAACTGTCCGGTTTTTTTTTTCTTCTATTTGGCTAAAACTCATGAATGGCCCACCAGGAGCGAAATGTCGCACTTATATACCGCTTCATAGTGCTTTACAGCCCTCTCTAAGCGGTTTACAGAGTCCAGCATATTGCCCCCAACAATCTGGGTCCTCATTTTACTGACCTCAGAAGGATGGAAGGCTGAGTCAACCTTGAGCCAGTGAGATTTGAACAGCTGAACAGCTGAACTAGCAGTCAGCTGGAGTAGCCTGCAGTAGCTGCATTTAACCACTGCGCCACCTTGGCTCGGTTCTCCAAGCCATCTGGCAGAGCCATGTCTTAAGCGTTGGAGGCGCGTGGGAATCAATCGGATGCCCCCTTTGCTGCCGCGGGTGGGGCAGGCCAATCTCATTGGGGTGAGACAGTTCAAGTAGACTGAATCCAAATATCAACTGGAATTATACATATAATCCAAACATTCGCATAGATTCAAACATGAAACAAAATCCTACCTTCTTGTGGCAAGTTGATCATTCTTAAGAGAAGAGAGACGTTTCTTTCTACTACGATTTTTCTGAGATGGGGTTTTTGGCATTAGCACTGGTTCTCCATCAAAGCTACTATTTGACAAAAGAAATAACAATTTAACCATATTTGATAGGTGCCTTTATTAAAAATCCTGTCAATTTTTGCTAGGATATTTACTGATACTAATTTAATAGTTCAGATTCACAGTTTTGTTCAGTACAGGAAGGTTGATCATTTTCTTAAAAAAAAAAAAACAAAAAAAACCCCTAATTCATACTATAATGGTTGAACAATTGAGCCAATTGGAGATCTGTTTCCATGAAGGCTGCTGGTTGGTGTAGTTTGGTGTGTTAGCACCTTTTTTGAAAATTAGAAGCAAATGACCAAATACAATAACTAGGAGTTAGGATAAAGTGCCAGGACCAAAACTACTTACTTTTATATATGTTTAAATTGAATATAGATAAAATCATTTCCTGTATTCAATGATTTTCTCCTATTGTTTATAAAGATTTACATTAAGAATTTGAGATTGAAGAGTTATTATTGTTTGGATGGGTAGGTAGAAAAAAACCCACATTTTAGTACCATTTCTAGCAATTTGTTAGTTCTTACCTCTTAAACATCTTGATAGCTTCTTCAAGAATCTCATCCATCCATATAAAATTTGTATTATGAACATCCTGAATAAGTTCTGTGAGCTTTTTATTTGTCTCCTCTTCTAATGCCATACGATTCAGCATATTCAACATATTTTAGCCTGCAAAACACAACAAATAACTGTTGGATAGTCAGAGAAAAGTAAGATTGCCATTTTAACATGCTGTAAATTGCATTTTTCAATGTAAAGTTGCAAAAAGTAACCTTTTCTCAAATTCCATATAATCTTATAATTCTAATCACCATGTTATTGTGTAGTAACCTTGAAGGCTTGTTTTATTTTTGGTTAATTATGTTACATTCTTTTTCTTGTGTTCACTATCCAGAATCCCATAGTCTTAGTTAAGCGACCATTTAAATGCTTAAATAAATAAACCCTAATGATTGTAAAATACTTAATCATCTTTGATATTATTTTCCCCCAGAAACATCCAAGCTGCAGTAACCTTAAAACCAAAATCTGTCTATAAATACATTTATCAATTTTAAATGTACAGTGGTACCTTGGTATTCACTGTTAATTCCTTCTGGAAGGCAGATGAGCCTCAAAAACAATGAGTACCAAACACATTTTTCCCATAAGCAATAATATAGTGAATCACAAGGCAGCAGACAATGACAAGTTCTAGCCTGTACATTAGTACCAAACAAACAATGAGTATCAGCACAAAATTTTCATGTCAATATGTGTTGCGTACCAAATTAGATAACGTTTACTATAAAATATATACTGTATAATTTACTCCGGTTTTCAAATGCTGTCGAATTGCAACTTCTTAAAATGTTAAAACAAACTGACTGCTTCCCCAAGAAATGAAACTATTATTTTCATTTGACGTATGGCTGGCGAAAAAACAAATATTCTGCTTTCCAGAATACATTTTGACAGCACTCTCTCTTGGTGCACATGGATGGTCTCCCCCCCCCCCCGCGTGTCCCTATCACCTTTGTAAGTTGATTGTAACCCCCAAAGATACAACTCAACCTGCAGAGCTTGAAAATTTCTGCTGTAACTCATTCTTTAATCTTGCTGCCAAAATTGGCTTATAGGACACAAATATAACTAAAGATAAAATTAAGAGACATTAACAATTTACTTATACAATGTGGCATTTATTTCCTATATATTATAAATCAATTTGTTTCCTGATCTATAAACCAAATCCCAGAGCAAATAATGCAATTTACTACAAACAGCTCAAACAAGAACAGATTATCAGCAAAAAGCCTGGCCAAACAAAAGCCTTCAAAAACAGTACAAGTCAACTTTTGCAATAGAATATTTAAAACACAGATTTGAGATTTCAGCAACTTAGTTGATCATACAAGTGGTCCAAATGAAGCAAAATATGACTTAACTGGCTGAGCTGATAACTGATTGGTATGGAATCCTAATTACTAGGAGCTGAAATTTTAAATATAATAATGTGGTGTTCTGAAAGATGTCCATCTTAACAAAAAAAAAACCTGGCCAAAAACTTAAAAGTGAACCCATCAAAACATCTTTCAGGGCTAATCTCATTAGAAGCAGGTACTTCCTCATATTCTTTTCCACCTTACAGACCATTTGGAAGGGAAGACATTTAGGGTGGAATAACAGCCCCGAGATTGTTTTTGCACAAAACCAATCAAGCTAGATCTAGATGCGATATTTGCACGTGCAAACTTGGTTCAGTGTAAATTTGGTTATACAGTATATCTACAATTCAGGATGGGGTCCCAGTAGCCGTTTGCGTGGTTTTTACGAATTTACAATTCAACGCATCATGCAAATGTAAAGCGGATTATTTCGTCAACCAAGTTAAGCGCGCTGTGCAAATCCAGACTTCAGATATCAGCCTCCTTTCAAAACCCGCCTTTCAAATCCCCTAGCGATATTGGACTACAATTATTATTCCTAACCGAAACCACGCACTCCATATTGACCGTTACTCGCCACTGAATCCACCGAGAGAAAAATGAAACCTTGAAGGCTGTAAAACCCACCACTGTCCCCACCGTCTGACGATCAAAGAGCCAGACAGACACCGATCGTCCTTCTTTCATGAAAGCTCGCTCGCTCGCTCATTCACCGCTCCCGCGGAGGGGCAGCCCGTTTCCTCCGGACCCGGCACAGATCCGAGCGAACCGCCAGCCTTTCTTTCTTCCAGCAACTACCGCGGCAGGAACATCGGTAAAACAGCACCACTTGTGGCGCCCGCTACAAATTTCAAAGAGCGTCACACTGCCAGAGGTCCAATCACAAGCGGAGTTTTTAAAGGCGGGGATTGCTATTGGCCGAGTAAGGGAAAGAAGAACGCCCCAGCGGCAGATCCACGCTTTCCGGAGGAGAGGTTCCGTGTCATCTGGAGGAAAAGGAACTGCGTGCGAGGGCGCCTGCTGGAAGCAGAGGGGTAAAGCGCGGAATGCCTACTAGCCGATGCAATCTCATTAATTGCAGTACAAAATCGTTGCAGGAAAGCCGTGCTGTGGCTTCGAGTCAACATTGACTCCTGGCGATTGCCTGGACTACTTTCTAGAGTTTTCTTGGCAAGATTTAATTTGTTAGTCTTCAGTAGCAAAAAATAATAATACCAAGACTCTTGTAGCTTCTTTTCCGACTAATAAATCTTATTAAAAGGCAAACCGCTTTTCGTGGGAAAAATATGTTACTCGGAATAGTATGTGTTACTGTCAGATTTCTGGTTATATACACAACGTGTGTGACATGGTTGTAGCTGATAACGCAGAAATAAAAAATGAAATCTTTTAATAGATTGATTTAAAAATGGCATTTCTAAGAAACAGGAAAATCAAAGGCAGAAACAATGAAACTTTTGCACTATGAGTCAAGGAAGAAGTGCTATCCAATAGTCCCAGAGATGCTTTTTCAAGAGGTAACTGGATTTTGTTTTTCTTTGAAGACATTTCGCTTCTCATCCAAGAAGCTTCTTCAGCTCTGACTGGATGGTGGGGAATGGAAGAATTTATATTCCTTGCAGACAGATGGTCATTTGCATTCTTTTATAGAGTAGTTGAGGCCCCTTGGAGGTTTATCCTCAGAATCGCCTGAGTAGTGCAAATGTGTGGAACCTTCTTGGAACTGCTGAAAGGACTATTGTAGACCAGAAATAGATGATGTTGTATCCCTCCTCTCCCCCAGTTGAGAGGGCTGTTTGATGTCTGCAAGGAATATAAATCCTTCCATTCCCCACCATCCACTCAGAGCTGAAGAAGCTTCTTGGATGAGAAGCGAAACGTCTTCAAAGAAAAACCAGAAAATCCAGTTGCCCCTTGAAAAAGCACCTTTGGGACAACCATGACCTGGATGACTGAGAATCTCCATAAACATTTTACTATTCAATAGATAACCATTTTGAAGTAAGTCTCATGAACACACTGGGAATTACTTCCAATGTATTTTTACCTAGTATATAGTCCTGCTGGACTTACTCTGCAAAGTGTCTAAAAGCTCTCTCTCCCTCAACCATGATTACAACCAGGCTCTTATGGCCACATCAGTTTTTCCAGGAGATTTGTGTTTTACATGTGGGATTTGATCATCTTTTCAGTCATGTCCTTGCTTTGACTCTTCACTCTTTGTCCTCCTCAACAGGAGGAAGGCTCATAAGCGCCTTGGGTATAAGGGAAAATTACACGTAGTCCTCGATTTAACAACCATTTGTTTAGTGCCATTCAAAGTTACAGTAGCACTGAAAAAAGTGACTTATGACCATATTTCATGCTTACAATGGTTGCAGCATCCCCACAGTCAATTGAACAAAATTTGGACGCTTAGCAACTGGCATGTAGAGTTGGTTTCCTCCAAGTCCCATCAACCAGGCAATGCCGGTTGGTGGGACCACGGGGGAGAGCCTTCTCTGTGGGAGCTCTGTCTCTCTGGAACCAACTCCCACCAGAGATCCGGACTATCCCCACCCTGCTGGCCTTCCGTAAAACCGTGAAAACAAGGCTCTTCATGCAGGCGGGGTGAAATAGATATCAATTCCCCCATGTATGATGGATGATTGGTTTTAACTTTTGTAATCTTTTTAAAATTGTCATTACTGTGTTTTTATTGATTGTTCTCTCTTTCTGATGTACGCCGCCCTGGGTCCTGCGGGATTGGGCGGCCTATAAGAACAAACAAACAAACAAATAAATAAATAAATTACTGTTGCAGTGTCTGGGGTCATGTGATCATCTTTTGTACTCTTCTAACAAGCCAAGTCAATGGAGAGGCCAGATTCACTTAACAATAGTTAACACTTCACTTAACACCTAACAATACTAACAACTGCAGTAGGTCACTTAATAACTATGGTAAGAAAGGTCATAAGTTGGGGCAAATTTCACTTAACTGTCTCACTTAGGAACAGAAATTTTGGGCTCTATTGTGGTCACAAGTTGAGGACTACCTGTATTGCAAGTTGAATTCAACTTCTGTTGAGTCTCTGGACCTATTATTCTTGAGGCTCCTTTGGCAACAATAGGGAAGTCTCTTGTTCCTGCTTTCCACTACATTAAAAAAAAACTTAAGTCTAATTCGATCCTACAGCCCAGGAAATTTCCTTGGGGCTTCCCGCCAAGCTCCAACTAACTCAGGTCCCCATTATCTTTTTAGAGAACAGCCACGACCACCTACTTACCCCTTACAGTAAGCACCGCCATCCCTAGCTCGCTTTTCAAGCCGTTGCTCCCCTAGTTCAACCCAAGAGAAAGCACTTAAGGAGGGTAAGAAGGAGCGGCAACTCCCTTCTCAAAATAACTCTGCAATTTCCCCACCTAATTGAGAAAGTGCGCAGAAAAAAAGGCGACAAACGCCTCCTTTCTCAGACGGGATGGGGTGCGGACGAAAACAGGAATCCGGCAAAAGCAAGCGAAGTGCACCTTCTTTTGTTATGTGACGAGGGAGCGCAACGCCTCGATAGGTATCAGCAGGCAGCTTCCTAAAGACGTTACAGAGAGTGCCGTCGCCAGTTGCAACTCCTTCCTGAGCAGGTTTTATAACATCTGTTGGTTTTTCCTTTGTCCCCCGAGGCCAGCCATTGCTTTGATCTGACTTCAAAGCCCCTCTAAGGCGGGGTGTGTGTGTTCCAACCTTGGCAACTTTAAGACTTGTGGACTTCAAGTCCCATAATTCCTCAGCCAGCCATACTGGCTGAGGAATTCTGGGACTTGAAGTCCACAAGTCTTAAAAGTTGCCAAGATTAGACACCCCACTCCTGCTCCTAAGGAACCTGACACGAACCCACCTGCAGCCTGACCGGACAAATTCAGTGGCTCTTCTTCCTTTCCTTTCCATCCTTGGGTTTAAACGTGGAGGAGAGCGGCTTTAGTGGGGCGCTTTAATTTAGAGAGGGGGGGGGGAATCAAGGAAACTATCGGAGATGAGACGCGGCCGGAGATCGTTTCCAGCGGCGCAGCGAGCACACGCCCACATTTCGCGGGAGGCGACTTGTGTGTTTGGCTCAGGTGTTGACTGTTGTTCAAGTGGGGTATGTTGTTGTAAATGCGTGCTGTCTCTTGCGGAGGAATTGATTCTTTTTTCTTGTTATCAGAAACCTACCTTTATTGTTATTAATGGAAAGGGGGAAATATTTATTTATAGGTGAAAGGAGGAAAAAAGTGTTTTTTTTAAAGTTTGTAGGACACATTAGTTAGTTTTTACTCAGCGCTGCATTTGGTTCCTCTGTGGTTCTTTCCCTTAAGTTTTTCAGATAAGCTAGAAATTGTCAAGAAAATGAACACCCCCCCCCCCAAACAACTAGCTAGAATTTAACTAAGTCTTCTGTTATCTGTGTGATTGTGGGCTTCTTAAAAATGGTGACACTGTTCACTTGTGCTCTCCTATAGAAAAATTGTAGTGTTATTACTTACTTTGTTACTTGCTAACTGTAGAAATCAAATCAAGATAAGAAAACAAAAAAAATCAGAAAACAAAAAATCATGTTTGACTTCTTCACTAAAAATCTGAGAGCGTGGCTGAGGAACTACACAACTGATTTTCCCATCTGAAAACAAAATATTTCTTTAACATTCTGTTGCATTCTGTTCTTCTTTTCCTTTGTTTTATGCAGCATCATGGCTGAGGCAAGACAACCCATTCACCTTCTAGATGTTTGCAATCAAAAATTCTCAGAATTCCTGTTCAATGCTGAACATAAGTGCTTGGTGTGGTTGAGAGAAATCGAGGAAGAAGCCATGAAGATATTTGATAGGTATAGAATCTTGAATCTTGCAAAATGGAAAGAGGGTTAAGTTTTTACTCCCAAGGGCTGTAAATTGATTTGGGGGTCATATGTACACAGCAAAGTTTATTGCCTAGGGCGGGACTTTTTAAAATGACTTATGGAATCCTAGAATTCCAGAAAAACAGTTGGGAGTTCTGAGAATAAATAAAGGCAAAATAATAATAAATTACTCAAACCCAGCTATGTTTCTATCATTAGAGCAGGGGCGTCAAACTCAATTTCATTGACGGCTGCATCAGGGTTGTGTTTGACCTGGGGGGTGCATGGCCAGGGTGGGCATGGCTATCTCGATGTCACTTGTGTTAGGGGTGCCTGTGGTGGCCTGAGCGCTCTGCCAGCAAAAATGGAGCTTGGGAGGGCCGCACACAGCCCTTTTGAGCTTCATTTTTGCTGGCAGAGGGCTGCAGGAGACCGTTGCAGCCGAAAACGGAACTCGGGAAGGCCGCACCTCCGTTTTCACTGGCAGAGGCACCACAGGCTGTTTCCAGGTCCAGGGCAGCCCCGTGGGCCAGAACTAAGCACCCCAGGAGCTGGATGCAGCCTGTGGGCCTTGAGTTTGACACCCCTGCATTAGAAATTTGTCTCTTAGTCAGTGATTTGGGTATTTATTTCTAACCAGTAGGTTCTACAACCTGAAAATGTTTGAAAACCTGTAGCATACAGCAGCGTTTCTTCTACAGGTAGCCCTTGACTTACAACTACAGTTGTGCCCCAAATTTATGTTGCTATGCGAGATAGTTAAGTGAGTTTTTTATGATCTTCTTGCCACAATTGTTAAGTGAATCACTGCAGTTGTTAAGTTAGTAGCACAGTTATTAAGTGAATCTGGCTTCCCCATTGACTTTATTTTTCAGAACAGTGGTTCTCAACCTTCCTAATGCCGCGACCCTTTAATACAGTTCCTCATGTTGTGGTGATCCCCAACCATAAAATAATAAAATTATTAGGAAACTCAGGTGTGGGTTCTAACTTATCTCGCTGCCTGTTCGCTTCCTCCTGCACTGTGTGTCCATGCCTCATGGGTGCGTGTGCGCTTTGCGCAGTGCCAATTTTTTTAAAAAATTGCAAAAAAAAGCCGAAAACAAGATGGAGACGCATGCACAGTGCCGGAAATTCGGCTTCAGCACATGCTCATAAGTTCCCATGGTACAGATATTTTTTTTTGCAGTAGTCTATTTGCATGTGGGTGGATCCGCATGGAGATAGATAGAGGAGCGGTGTCTCGGTTCCTAAGACCATCGGAAATATGTGTTTTCCGATGGTCTTAGGCAGCCCTGTGAAAGGGTCATTTGACCCCCAAAGGGGTCACGACCCACAGGTTGAGAACTACTGTTTCAGAAGGTCTGAAAAAGTGATCACATGAGAGACACTGCAATTGTCACATATATGAGTCAGTTGCCAAGTGTCTGAATTTTTGATACATGACCAGGGGGATGCAGCAATAGTTATAAGTGTGAAAAATGGGCATAGGTCACTTTTCAGTACCGTTGTAACTTTGAATGGTGACTAAACAAACTGCTGTAAATTGAAGCTATCTGTATTCTGCAACAAAGACAAAATACATAGCTTCCCACTTCTTGGGAAGGAAAGCAGGCCTTTCTTACACCAGTCACTGGGAGTCAGGTGACATATAAATTTAATAGTAATACTGTACTTCCTTTATCCATCCTCTTCCAAAAAAAAGTTATTAATTGGGAGGAGTTTATTAATTAACCTGAGTTAATTAACCTGAGTTAATAGATTCCTTTGTTATCAATGTAAGGAATACAAGTTGGTCAGATGTTGGTCAAGAATATATTACATTTCAACATGGGTCATGAAAGCAAGATACAGACTTCCCTGTATTGCTGTTAATTGCAATTCTTGAGATCAATAGTTTTTTTTTAATTATTATTTTGGACCAGTAACAACTTTAGTACCGAACCTGAACTGATGCCAAAAACACCATCTCAGAAGAAGTATCGGAAAAAGAAGCGTTCTTCATTGTTTAAGGATGAAAATAAAGAACTAATTAGAAAAAGGTAGAAAAATAGCTAACAATATTTAAGCTTTGTATTTTGGAATTGTACCCAAAGGTCTCAGACTGTCTGGATTTTTCTTATGCTATAAATTGCACATGATCTCCAGTCCCTCTGTGTATCCATGTAAAAATAACTATTTTTGATGTTTGGCAATATAGATTGGTAAACTAATGCAGCTATTAGGTTTCACCAAGATCATGTTCTTCTCTGTGCTAGTAATATCTTCCTATGTATTACCATAATATAAATGCACTCCCCTTTTTATTTTTCAGTTATGTCTTTAATCCTCTTTTTCCATATTGATTGCATTTAAAGGGCATTTATGTATACTGATAGACTTAGTTGAAGTCAACATGGTTAGACAGCTGTTGATGGAGTACCCTATACTCTTTGGTGACTAAAGAAAACTCTGGAACATTTTTAAAATCTCCATTTTGCCTAAAAAATTAGCATGGTGGATGGAGTCACCAATGGAAAGATCTTCAATATCATTAATGTTGATGTTGATGGTCCTCCAAAATAAGTAACTTGGTCTACCCAAAATAATGTTCTTTGATTTATAAAGCAAACAACTTGCTTCTTCCTTTAGTTCTTTAATCTTTGATATGATTCCATTAAATGTTTTGATAATCTTTACAAATCTTGGCATAACCTTATTAATGGTAGGTCCAGATGTCTCACAATTGGAGATACAGGAAATGCATTGGTGTCTCCATATAATGTACTTTTAATAGATATTATTGTAAAAGCTTGCTATGTTACAAAATTTCATATATAAATTATAGTGCTTTGTATATAAATTATATTTTCATCTCCTAAAACTTCTCTACGAAAGCTTCCTTTTTTCATACTTGTTGAATTTCCCTGCAAAGTGCTCGATTTATTATATGCCAGTCCATGAATTTTATTTAAAATAAAAATATTATCCTTTACCCTTTTCTGGTGATAATGAAATGATTGCAATACATTTGAACACAAAGTAAAAGTTCCTTACATTCCCTTATTTTCAAGGAAATTTCCTCCCAAATAAGCATGCAGTAGTTTAATCCTAGCTATTTGTGTTTTTAAGACACATTTACCGGTATGTGCTCATGCATTTGTCTAACCGCACCTAGTAGTTTCTATACCGATTTTAAGATATGTGGACTTAAGATATGTGGCTGGGGGATTCTGAGAGTTGCAGTCTACATATCTTAAAGTTGCCAAGGTTGAGAAGAATTGTTCTATATTTTATTAAACGCCTAGTCAATCTAGTAAATACGAAGTTATGTAGGAAATGTAGAGAATTGTTTTAGTTTCTACCAGAACAATTTTATTGAAATTGTTTTAATTTTTGAATTAATCATTTGTTTCTTTTTTAAGATTATCTAAAGGACATGGCAGTGTAAAGACTGAATCCTTTCAGAAGCTTTCTCCAAGAAGAGTACTGAAAAACCTCAATGTGGGAGATGCAAAATCTTTGCCAGATATTATGACAAACTCTTCTAAGGGAAGTTCAAAAGTACAGTTTGACAAGATAGCTATGGGTCCAGTAAGGGAACCACTTGTTACTGGCTGCTGTAAAAATGAAGTCGAAGAAAAAAGGAATGAGGGCATGAATGGAATCCCTGAATTTTTTATTGTGCATTCAGATGATCATTTAGCTGATAGTTCAAGGGTCACTGAGATTCCCATTATGTCAGATAGTCCTACAATGGTAGTTTCAGACATCCCAGATCCAATAAAGGCAGAAAAAAATGGGAATGAATCAAGATTACTAAGTACACCCACTCTAAAAGAATCTTTAAATGAGAAGCACACATCTGGAGAAGAGATTCCACCCCAAGAATTAGTTAATAATAATTTGGATCCAGAAGGAGAACTCTCCCGAGGCCTGAAAGAAAGTTCTGCTGCCTCCACAGGGTCTTTGTCAGGCCATCGTCATCTAAGTAGACCACACAAAACTCCAAGGATCTCGCTGGTGGAGAAATACTCGCTCAGCAATAAAAGAAAAAGCACAATTCGAAAATCCCTCAGCAGGACAATTGCCAGGAAGCAAGCAGCTCAGGACTCATCATCTGCTTCAAGTCGAGTAAGCTGTAAGTAAAAGCAATTAACCATGCCAATATGCAATTGTTGTAAGTTGGAGGAGAGTCGATAGGTCCTACTAGTTTTTTCCATAAAAATATTGTATGGTCCCAAATGTACTTGAGTCACCAGAATGCCAAAGAGAGAGACCCAAGAAGAGGCTTGGAAAAAATACCCGCTTTTATTTTTGATCAAAGCAAAGAGCTGGGTGGATGGTTCCATGAACATACAGACAAGGTGCATGTAAGGAAGGTATGGCGTCCTTTTATACCTTCAGAGACATCAGCTTAGTACCCAATTCTGGCCCCCTGGCCCATGCCTTCCTTGTAGCCCTGCATTGGTTGTGCAGCAAGGAACAGCGGGGGCTGAGGGCTTAGCAACACAGGTATTTGCCCAATGTAACCCTGTCAGGCCATGACATACCCCGCACCAGGCACTGAGTTGTACACAAAAACAAGATAACAGGAGTTAGATCACTGGTAGAAGCAAATGGCAGAGGCAATTCTAATTCTTACAGGAGGAAAGCAATTCTTACAGAAGGGAAATAGCAAGTTTTTATTATGTCCCAGTAATTCTACCTATTCTACTATTATTATGTCCCTTCATTATGATACAGGGCTTCCAAAAGGGGCAATTTGTAATGCTCAAGACACATTCAGAGTACCTTAAATGTAAGCATTGCTTATATTTCCCACTGAAGTTAACTTGCTGACCTAGAAACCAAGAGATGTGAGTTTGAGTTCTGCCTTAAGCATGAAAGCCAACTGGGTGACTTTGGGTCAGTCACTCTCTCAGCCCAACCCACCTCATGGGATGGTTGTTATGGGGAAAATAGGAGGAGCATTATGCATGTTCGCTGCCTTGAATTATTTATAAAATAATAAAGGTGGACTAAAGATCAAATAAATAAAATGCAAAATTTCATCACTTTTTGTCATGCATGGTGAAAGTGTAAATGGACTCCTAACTGGATCACCTGAGATAGTCTGATTATTTCACATATGATATATTGTTCTCTACAGTTCAGAGACCTCAGCATATTTAAGGCTGTATCTACTGCAATTTGATAGTGAGAATATATTCTGTTTTTTGGAAACTTAGATTAATATCTGGGCTTGGCTGTTTTCTAATTCAAATTTGCAGAGAATTATCTGCTTCCAACTCTATGTAGTCGAACTTAAATCTTGAATTTATTCAGTTAGTTTCAAGTGTTTCTTGCCTTAGCTGGTAACATGTTTCCCAAAAAACTGTATTTTGTCAGCAGAATTTGCATGTTTATACTAAATATTATTACAGGTACTCATAACATATCTTTCATGCAAATCCAAATGAATAAAAATTTTGGAATGAATATCAAGCTCTGTTTCCATTGGGGCTGTACTGATCAAAGCTAGGTTTTGCTTGACAACATAGGTTTATTTTTGTGGATGAATTTAAGGAAAGTGTATTATTATTATTTTTATTATATTTAAATGTATTTGCCAGTCACTTTCCAGAGTCTCTGAGGGGTTTACAAATTATTTAAAAGACAAAAACAAGACAAAAACAACAAATGCTGGAAAGTGCTAGAATTCTTCCTGCATTGAGTGTGCAGTTTCTCTTTTATTGAAAGCGATACTTATATGTATTCCTATACTTACTACATATTTACTATATTTATTTAGTCTAACATTTCCATTCTCCAGGCCATAGTTCCACTGAAATATTTTTGAATGATGAAAACCACAAACATGGGTAAGCAAACTCTTGAAAATCTTTAAAGGATTCTGATAATTTAAACCTTACTGAACTTCATCTAGAATCAACAAACATTTTCTGAATCTGTAAACCTTTGAAATTGTTTGAAATTTTTTGAAAAAGGTTTGACTAGAATACTTTTGGTTCTATTTACATATTTAAAATTAACACCATATTAAATGATTCAGAATCATGTAGCATTCAGACATCTCATTAAGAAGTTGTGTTTTTCTAGAACTGGAAAAGAGGTTATTCCTGGTGTTCATCTCTTCTTCATTAGTGCCATGGTGCCACCAACTCTTTTTTGAGGAATGGAGAAAAGATTATCATAATACATCATTAGACTGTATAAAATACAAAATGACAAACAACAAAATTTTCCTAAAGTTTGAACCAATGGGAAGAAAATAATCCAAGGTTTAAATTTGTGATGGATGGGTGGGTGAATGTTACAAGTACATATACATACTGTATATACACATCACTTCCAGTTTTTTGTTGTTTATTTACTTTGGTTTAATTCTTGAGTTTACCTGTGTAAGTATTTATATTTCTTTGAGACAAATATTTTCAAGGATTATTTTTCTCAATTGTGCATGTCTTTGAAGGTTTTTGTTAAATGATCTGTACAACCCATTCCAGATATCTCCCATCTTTTTGTCTGTGATCCCTCTTTAAGGACGGCACAGTTCCATCTAATGAATAGTTCATTTGTCGACTAAGTTATCAATTATTGTAGTAAAATTCTTTCCCAAGTTTTTTTTCTTTCATTACAAGTTTTATACATACCAGATACCAGGTTATGGTGGCACCATCTAGCAAGTTTTAATTTGCTTTGATTTAGTTTGGCATACTTGCCCCAAAGACTGATCATTGCTGGCATTTTATTTTATTTATTTATTTATTTTATTTGTCAAAATGTGTACAAGATAACAGATATGGTATAAACATAAACAAAAGCAAAGTAGGTATAGGTAAATTTGGACAGTAGGACAGGGACGGTAGGCACAGTGGTGTGCTTATGCTCGTCCCTTACAGACCTCTTAGGAATGGGGTGAGGTCAACTGTAGACAGTCTAAGGTTAAAGTTTTTGGGGTTTGGGGAAGAAACCACAGAGTCAGGTAGTGCATTCCAGGCATTAATTACTCTGTTGCTGAAGTCGTATTTTCTGCAGTCGAGTTTCTAGCGGTTTACATTGAGTTTGAATCTATTGTGTGCTCATGTGTTGTTGCGGTTGAAGCTGAAGTATTCATTGACAGGTAGGACATTGTGGCAGATGATTTTATGAACTACATTTAGATCAGATCAAAGGCGACATAGTTCTAAGTTATCTAAGTCCAACATTTCAAGTCTGGTGGAATAAGGTATTCTGTTGCGAGCAGAGGAGAGGAGGACTCTTCTTGTGAAATATTTCTGGACTCTCAGTTGTATTAATGTCTGATATGCAGTGCGGGTTCCAGACAGGTGAGCCGCATTCGAGGATTGGTCTGGCAAATGTTTTGTATGCTCTGGTTAGCAGTGAAATATTGCCAGAGAAGAAGTTACGCAAGATTCGGTTAACAACTCTTAGTGCCTTTTTGGCAATGTTGTTACAATGGGCTCTGGCACTTAGGTCATTAGATATGAGTACTCCAAGGTCCTTAACAGAGTGAGGGTCGTCTACAAGGTCGTGTCCTCCAAGTTTATATTTTGTGTTCAGATTCTTTTTGCCAATGTGTAAGACAGAGCATTTGTTGGTTGAGATTTGAAGTTGCCAGTTATCAGACCATTGTGATACATGATCAAGGTCTTTTTGAAGGGAAGAAGTATTGTCGGTGGTGTTGAATAGTTTTACATCGTCAGCAAAGAGAATTCAGTTGCTTATAATATGATCACAAAGGTTGTTTATGTAAAGAATGAATAGTGTTGGTCCTAGAATGCTGCCTTGAGGGACACCACTGTTGACAGTTGCAGGATTTAATAGGGCACTATATTAGAAAAATATAGAGATTTTTTTTTATTTTGCTTTTGTGTAGAAACTAATGTTTCAGCATTGAACAGTATATATGTGTGTGATGTCCTTATGATTATTTATGGATTGTATGTACTGGTTTTAGAAATGTGTTGATTGAGGCTTTGTATATATTCGTTGTATGGAGATTATGCCTTATTGTTGGCATCTACAATCTAAAAGATTTGTAGTAAACATTATATATTTTTATATGATGATATGATGCATTGAACATGAATCATACTGAAAATTAAGATATTGAAGATGAGATAGGTGATGAGGAAAGTGGAGTGAATGATTGCCAGTTATACCTAAAAATAAAAATCAGAGAAAGTAAATTAGTATGTGTACCTTAGTAAGTTTACTAAAGATGCGGAAATGAAAGGAAAAATAGGGTAGATAGATACTGGTAAAAGATGATGAATAGTATGTGGATTGTTGTGAAGATTTTTTTGAAAAAAAATGCAAATTGTTGTATTTAAGAGTGTTCTTGTGTCCACTGTCTTATGTGGAAATGAGAGCTAGATGTGTTAGAAGAAATGTGAATATAATTTGGCTGCAGCGAGAATGAGTTGCATAAGAAATATGTAGTAAAATAGAAAGAAGTAGGACCAAGAATGAATTGGTGAATGAATGTGGTTTAAATATAGAAGTGAAAAAGAAGCGCTCCACATTGTTGATATGGCCGCTTAGTGAGGATTAAATTACAAAGCTAATATATGAAAAAAATGAAGAAAAAAATGAATAGATGAAGAATAGGAAGACACACTCATGATAGAATGGTGTTGGTGAGATCCTGAAAATGTTAGAGCTGGTAATTTGAAAAAAAACAAACCAAGACCCAATAATGAAATCAGTAATGAATCAGTAATGGAAACAAATTTGGCCTGCAAATATAGGAAATTATGGAGAGCACTGTTAATGATTTTGGAAACTAAAAACTAAAATAAAGTTTAGTTGGATGTCCTTCTTTGACTTTTCCCTATATTTTGCATAACATTGCTTTTCTGAAAGGAAATAGTGTGGTGGGTATATACACAGATAATCCTCATTCAGTAACCACACTTGAGACCAGGAAACAGTTGTTAAGTGAAATTGTGATTATGCTTATGATCTTATTTTGATTTTACTTTGCTTTACAGACCTGCGAAAGTCATAAATACAAGGACTGGTTGCAACAGTTGTAACTGTAAATCATCAGTCGTGTGTGTGTCCACACAGAAATCCATTTTCACTGGGGGTTTTTTACATTGTTGTTTTTATGTTGTCTTTTAATAATGTCTGCTGATCACAGTACATTTAAACAAAATAATGAAAACTGGAAAAATTAATGGTTAATATTTGCCCAAATTCTCTCTTTAGGCCTTTGACACAGAACGCTGAATTAGGAGAGGTAAGGTCTTGAAGATGTACCTATTTGGGTTTACATGATGAATTGCCTTTTGCCTTTAATGCAGTTCTCTGAACTCTGATCTCAATTCTTAAGATACAGTAGCTCTAAAGTTATACAGTTGAATTTACCATTCCAGTTAATTATTTAGTCAAAGTTATGGGTGACTAGTGCTTCAAGTCATCTATTAGAATGCATGAGGTTTAATTCTGTGAAGATGTGAGAATGTCCAACTCTACTGAAATCAATGGATTTAGGTCCAACTAAACACATAGGATCTGCTGGGACAGAAAATAAATACGCTATTCAGCATAGCTTTCAACTGCAACACTGCCGTTTAATACCCAATATGCTTTTGAGAAAGTGCTTTTATTTGACACTTGTTTTCCATTCATATGTGCCTTTTGTGACGAATTAGTGTTATCCAATTATTTTATTTAAGGGACTTTAGCATTGTATAATGATGAACAATCAAGTAAAGGAAGTATCTTGAAGTGACTACTTCAAAGTGTGGGGTATTTTTAATCTCTGTTTACCTAGGCAAAGTATTGCTACAAAAAGATTTTTTAAAGCAAGCTACCGTATTTTTTGGAGTATAAGACGCACCGGAGTATTGGGGGAGGAAAACAAGGAAAAAAAGTCTCTGCCTCCCAGCAATTTGCCAAAGAGAAAACAGTACATATGATATACACTGTTTGCTGTGTATTTCTGTGCATGTGTGCCTGACCCATAGAAATAGCAAAGAATTGGATAAATGTACATAATGCCAGAAAGTTTTCTTTAATGTAATCACACTAACTCCTCCCAATTATTTAAATAGATCTACTCCAAACATGACTAAGTGAGGGTTTAACTCAGCTACCTTATCTTAATACTAAACAGGACACTGTTACATTTCATATTATACTTTTACAGATCTTTAAATTTGATGTGGCTTTCTGGAAGTATACATTCTCTGCTATTTATTTACAAAAGTACTGGGCCTCTTCTATTTAAAATAAAGAGCAAGCATTTATTTTAAAAAGCTTCTTCATTTTGTTAAGTTGTCTAGAACAATAATAAAGTAGTCTTTAAAAAATAAGCCTAATAATTTGAACACTCAGAGTTGGAAGGGACCTTGCAGGTCATCTAGTCATCTAGTCCCTGCCCAAGCAGGAGACTGCCTCTATTTTTTTATTTTGTATTTAGTGTTCTTCTATGGCGCTCTACTACCTAGGATAGAACTCACAACCTCCTGATTGTGAGGCAAGAGCTCCACCTCTAGGCCACAGGAGCTGTTACCTCCTTTCAGTTTCAGCAGTCCAACATTGCCAGCAGTCTATCTCCCAGAAATTTGTCTCCTTACAGCCACCGTAGTTAGTTTCATTTTACCACATGGCTGCAGCCTCTCAGCTGTAGGTCGGCAGGCTGATAATCAGTTTCTTGTGCTAATCAGGCTCTGCTGCTTTTTGCTGCAAAGAGGTAAATTGTTGGGAGGTAGAGGCCAAAGGGTGGGGGTGGCTGGGTGGGGCTACATTCGGTGTATAAGACGCACCCAAGTTTTCATCCTCTTTTTGGGGGTAAAAAGGTGCGTCTTATACTCCGAAAAATACGGTATTTTTTTAATGGAGTAGTTTATATGTCTGGGCTAAATTGCAGATGATAATTTTATGGAGTGTCATTTCAATCTCAGTCCATGCATCTAGTCTTTCTAGATTATGGAAAGTTTAAAAAAAGTTGTGTTTGATCTTCACATGTAACATATATTCAGACTCCTCTTCCTGGTAAGTATTTTCAAGGCTTTGACTGGGTTTCTCTTACTTAATTTTGCTTTTCTTGAAGATGAAAAATAGAAAATTAACAGGATGTTATGGCATTCCTCTTTTCCTTCCTTGGACAATGTGAGAAATGATTATTATTGTATTCATATGTAAGTAAAGGCTCCTTTTACTTACATATAGTGGAGTTAAACACCTAATGAAACATGTTCATGTTGCTTTCTTAACGTGGAAATGGTTTGCCATTGCCTATTACTAAATTATTTTTTCCATTTGTCATCCCACCCAAGCACTGTCCATCTTTTTTAAAAACAGAAAAAAGTCAGCTCAGAGCTGCTACCTTCAATGGCATACTTATGTGAAATGTTACTTATTTAACAATGATAAAAAAATAACCCCTCTTGCAACTGTTCCCATTGATAGCCCTGCTGCTTTAATTTTTTTCCTAGTTTTCCTAACCAAGTAGCACCTTGACACATATATGCATCTTAAAATGAGAGCCCAGAAATGGGAAAATATGATAAGAACAATATTTTTCGATATACCTCTTTATCTAGAAAGTACAAAAATAATATATTGTTTTTTTCTTAGCCTCTGAACAGTCTACAAAAAGAGCCTTGTGCTCTGGATGCACCTAGTCTAGTTGTTAGCACCCCTGTGCACAATCCTACACAATTTGAGAGGCACCAAGACAAGACTTGCAGTAAAGGTAAATAATGTCATGGACAGACAGGAGTTTTCATTAAATGCTGTTAAAACCCTCAAGCAAATTATTCTATTTTCCCCTATATAATTTTTTGCCTAGACTTTTATTTTTAACATAAACATAAACAGTTGTCATTATATTTGCTAGTATATTTAGCATCTTGTCACTATAATTTTAAAAAAATTATGAAGCAGTTTTTACTCTTGATATAGTTGTTCTACTTGTATTAGTGCTACTAGGAACAAATTCTGCCTACAATATATGCTTTATTTCAACTTCGCTGTTTTTATTAGGCAAAAAGATGGATTTTGTGGCAAGACCTCTCTTTTTAATTGTGCTTTTCTTACAGACAGACTTGAGACTACCATTACTGATTCCCACATCAGTAATTTTGAAGATTTAGCCAGGAACAACAGTCCCCATGAACAAATACAGAATATACGGTATTCATTCCTCCCTCCCTCCCTCCCTAGAATGGTTTCTTAGAATTCAGAACAGTAATCATTGTGAGCAGTTACCTAAAACTGCTTCAGTTAGAAAGAGCTATCTTAGAAACTAGCTAGCCTTTATATTAGATATTTGTCTTTTAGGTTACAAGCATTTTTTAAATAGAGATTTCCTGTAAACTTGTGCATTTTTCTGGTAGTCAGACTGTTATAGGCATTATAGACTAGATTGCTTCAGTGAGAACCTCCTATATGTGTAATATTGCAATTAGAGAAGAACTGAATTTAGAAAATTTACATAAATATGTCATTGAATTTAATAGAGTGAAATTATTTAATAGCATGGGCAACATATCTTTCAGGGTGCACAATTTCAAATAATATTGAAGTTAATATCTTGTTTTTACTGTAGTCACTGCTGACTTTTGTCTCAAATAGCATGTCGGAGAACTTGTTAACAATTAATACTTAAAGAATATAAATCATACTCTTTTGATTTGCATTTACCTGTCTGTATTACATTTATGAAATATGAATGGTTTAATTCTGTCAATATGAAATTATCTGGAGCTACAATCATCTCATGACATTGAGTATTAAGGTGTTGAATTTAGAAGTGACTATTTGCCAGCTATTTAAACTTTTCCTATACCAAATTTTGGAGGAGAAGGGATTGATAAAAAATTAAAATAATGGAAGATTAACGTTATGGTTTGAGTATAGAAATAGTACAGTAGCTGCATATACTAATTCTATTTAGTCTAGTGCTTATGGCATCAGGCTAGAAACCAGGAGACTGTGAGCCATGAAAGTCAGCTGAGTGACTTTGGGCCAGTTACTCTCTCTCAGTCCAACTCCACTCATAGGATTGCTGTTGTGGGGAAAATAGAAGGCAGAAGGAAGTACCCCTTCACCTTAGTATGTTCACCACCCAGAGTTATTCACAAAAATATTAAAGGCAGGATATAAATAAATAAATTTCTGCTATAAATGATGATACAATATTAAAATAAGTTAAAACTTATAAATGTGGTCCATGGGTTGAAACTATTAACACTGGCTTTTTTATGAAACAGAATCTTGGGAACGGTTGGACCCATATCTCATGAAAGTAGAACACTTTATTTTCTGTGCTTTATAGGTACATACCAGGGGTGGGTTCTACTTACCTTCCCCACCTTTTCGCATCGCGACGGAAGTGCACGTTTTGCACGCGTGCGTCACTTCCCAGAAATGACCCTCTGTGCATGCGCAGTACTAAAAACAAAAACAAGATGGCACCGCCGAGAGAACTGGCTTGGGGGTGTGGCAGGCCTGGGTCGCTGCTGGTTCCAGCGACCCAGGCTGCCAAGTTATTAACGGTTCTATAGAACCGGTGTGAAACTGGTAGGAACCCACCTCTGGTACATACTTACATACGTAACCCCTTCTTCCCTCTCTCTATTTCTCTTCCCCAACTTTAAGACTTTTCCAAGATTTTCCACTTTGCCTTTTGAAGAGACTAGTTTTTGAAGGAGAACTCCCAAACTTTTGGGTTATGCTGAATAGTAAAAGTCTTAAGTTAATGCATTAAGCAAGAATACGTACACTGTTTAACTGAGAAATCTTTGTGTATTTTCCCCCACCCCCACCCCAGGAAGAAAAGTTATAGACAAGCAGTGGAGGACCTACCTGCTCCTTCATGCACGGAAGATAAAAATCTTAATCCTTTCAGTCATAACACCACATCCATTTCTGCAAAGAAAATGCTGCCAACATCTGGCCCATCCAAGGTAGGTAAATATCATAATGATGTACTATTGTGTGTAATGCCCAAGCAATTAAAGCATGTATTCTTTTCTGACAGATAATACGACCTTTCAAAAACTTCTTTCAAACCATACAAAAGAATCAACTTCTCAAATCTCCTGGGTCTTCAGGGAACAAAATCCCCAAACATAGTACTCCCTGTAGATCTGCCACCAAGGTAAGAGGTTTTTAAATTTAAGTTTAGAAATAATAACAATCTCTATATCAGGAACTCCTGCTAAAATTGGTTAGAGAAACCAGATCTTTATGGCAAAGAAAATATTCTGCATGATGGAGTCTAAGTTCAACTCCTGTTTCAGTCATGTTGCAGGTATAAGAGTCTTTTGGTGTGCGTGTGCGTGTGCGTGTGTGTGTGTGTGTGTGTGTGTGTGTGTGTGTGAGAGAGAGAGAGAGAGAGAGAGAGAGAGAGAGATGAATGAGATGAATATAAGAAAACTAGCTACTAATGATATTAGTAATGATACTAGTGTATTATTATAAGACAGTTCTATGCTTAAAGAGTTACAGCTCCTTATACCACATTCTTGCACCACAGTGAACACATTGATTCTATAAAATATCAGAAAATGGCACTATGAGAATAGGGGGACGTCCATTGAGGAGACTAGTAAGAGAAGTTAAAGGTGGTCAGCTCTGTTTCTCCCCACACCTGCCCCCTTCTCTTCCCTTCCTCCTAGAGAAACCAAGTTGAAATAGACACCAAGTAAGTCAGCAAAAGAAGTCTCTTGTTTTGCTCAGACTCTTGACTTACCTGAAATGTATCTGAACTCTCTTCAAAGTAGGGGTTGAAGTAATATACAGTACTTTCAATGCTGAAGTCCTTGCCTGCTATGTGTAGAGGATAATGAAGGTATTTATTCTGAGCCTGCTGCCATATTGCATTTTGCTACAGTCTTTTGCTTCACCGATGTAGATAGGGCTGTTATTCAATCACATTGATAAATGAAATAGCCATTAGGCATTTATGTTCCTGGAAGTTGATTTGTATTTTCTTTCCATGTTCGTTCTACAAAGGGGGAGTTTGTTGTAAGTAACTATCTTCTTTATTTTCTGGATTGTCATACTAGTGCTTCAAATTGTTTAAAAACATTTAACTGCCCAAAAACCACTGTTCACTCTTATTTTGGAGATGGGTCATTCTGCACATGCTGGTGTTTCATAGT
The DNA here is from genome assembly GCA_023053685.1 of Diadophis punctatus similis. NCBI lineage: Eukaryota > Metazoa > Chordata > Lepidosauria > Squamata > Dipsadidae > Diadophis > Diadophis punctatus. The sequence goes on along the minus strand of JALIGW010000001.1, from coordinate 223,127,774 downwards.
TGCACTGCCACATTTCCTTGGTGTGATTTAATCAGGATAGAAAATATGGAAGAAAAAATTGTTGGCAATTGGGCAGCAAATAATCACAGCAACTTCAGTTAATATAAATCTTCTATAACACCTATTTCATCTTCAATATCTTAATTTTCAGTATGATTCATGTTCAATGAATTCCCCCGCCGCAACCCACCCCACCACCACACCCGCCGCTGCAACTCCCGCCCCGCCACCGCCATTTGGGTTCTTTTACCCTCTGCGCATGCGCAAAGCATTCTGCGCATGCGCAGAGGGTAAAAGAACCCAAATGGCGGTGTCCGGGCAAAGTCTCCTGACTCCTGTGAAACAGTCGTTCGACCCCCAAAGGGGTCACGACCCCCAGGTTGAGAACCGCTGTTCTATAACATCATAGGAAAAGGAGCGCCAGCGTCTGGAGAGTCTTCGAAAAAAACAAGAAGCAGAGCAACAGAGAAAGCAGAAAGTGGAGGAAGAAAAGAGACGTCGGTTGGAAGAGATAAAACTGTTAAGTACCTATTTATACCCCCATGCAAATAGGGATTACACTGACAAATTTCTTTTAGCGGTATTGTTGTTGTGTAATGCAACTTTTGCAGAATGTAGACGCTACAGGAATGGATATACGTTTATAAAAATAATAGGAAAATTACCAATGTAAACTTTTTGTGATGAATACAAAGAATCTTCATCAGAATAAATGCTGTACTTTCTACATATTACACAGAAAGCGTGAAGAGCGACTGCGAAAGGCATTGCAAGCTCGAGAACGAGTGGAGCAGATGGAGGAAGAAAAAAAGAAGAGAATGGAACAGAAATTTTCTCAGCTTGATGAAAGAAATGACAAGGTAAAAAATGGCCTGACAACAGACTGTTTTCATGACTGTCTTCACATATGAACAGTTGTCTTTTAGTATGGAATGTTCAAACATCATATTAAGCCAGAAATCTAACAAAGAAGCGGCTGGTACATTTTGTTGGGTCTTTCTACTTATGCTATGCTTGAATGCATCCATGGAACGGGAACCCATCATTTGTTGTGATAATCAGTTCCAATTTCAGTTTGTTCTTACTGTTAGAATGTTTTTCTAATATTCATTCAGAATTTCTTTCCTGTAATTTAAATCCCTTATTTTACATTATGCACTCTGGATTGACAGAAAACAAACCTTGACCTGTGACTCCTTTTCATACCAAGAAAATCACACGGGAATATCCATAAAATGACCTAGAGTTGAATTCAATTTGAAGGAGACTTTATTTTAGCTTTTAATGCCCTTCTAGTCCTACATCTATATTTATTATAGCAATAGCACATAGACTTATATATTGCCCCATAGTGCTTTACAGCACTCTCTGGGTGGTTTAAAGATTCAGCATTTTGCCCCCAACAATCTGGGTCTTCATTTTACCAATCTTAGAAGGATGGAAAGTTGAGTCAACCTTGAGCCTATCAAACTCCAGACTGTTTGCCTGCAATACTGTATTCCAACCACTGTGCCACCAGGACTTGTTATGTAATGTATCTCACCAGTCTTTAGTACAAAATAAAATAGATAGAATTTTGACAAGTTCTTTGCACAGATGCGAGAGGAGAAAACAACAGAAGAAAAGGCAAAGAAAAAAATATCTATAAAGAAAATCGAAGCAGAAGTCCGAAAATCAAAACTGCCACAAATGGTAAGCACTATATTGACTTTCCAGTAAAATGGAATTATAGAGAAAGAGGCTCTGTATGCTATAGCTAGAATAGGAAAACTCCAAGGAGGCTTTAATCATGACTAAGAAATAAAGTTTTTATTTCTATATGATCAAAAGTATGAAAGCCTCACAAATTGTTTAATTGCTGCTGGCTTGCTGTTAAACAATATCCAAACGGGATGATGGATGAACAGATTGTATGAATTAGTGTAGTTAACTTATTGTTAGTGTAGCTTTTTTTAATTGACTAGAATTGCTTTGTATCTTAGATTCATGGGCCCAAGCATTTCCATGTGTTTGGAGATAGGATAAATGTAGAATTTTCTAGTTGACACACTATTTACTTTGTGTCTTGAGGAATGGTGGAATATTCTGTTCTTGATCTGACAATATACATTGGTAAGATTTGAAAAATAGTAGCTGTAACATCTCATTTCTAAAATTTGTTTTTAACACATTACTGCAACAAAAACTATTTTATATATTTTTATATAAATACATGAGTGTAGACTTCTCATCAACATAGCACCGTAAGTGTTCTTGTTTTTCCATATATATTTCCATGTGTGTGTGTGCACGCGTGTATGTGCGTTGTGTATATATGTATTTTTGCATGGATGAAAGACATTGATTCTCTATGCTTGTTTCAGGAAGAAGGGCCAAAAATTCAAGAACGTCCAGAAAAATGGAGAACAATCGGGGAGATTAAGAAAATGCTGGAAATCAATAGTACAAAACAGGAAAAGGGGTGATAATTTTGTTTCTTTAATGCTGTAAGCTGCCCAGAGTTGTTTCAATATAAGATGGGTGGCAAATTAAATAAATAAATAAATACATAAATACATAAATAAATACATAAATAAATACATAAATAATACATAAATAAATAAATAAATAAATAAATAAATAAATAAATAAATAAATAAATAAATAAATAAATAAATAAATCTCTGAAGGTTGAAACTATGGGTAAGTCAAAATTCAAGGAATTACAGGAGACACAAAAACAGTCAAAATCGAAAATGATGAGCCAAATAACCAACTCTGAAATGGTGTTACTTCCTTTGAAGGTGACATCCAAGAAAGCTATTCACATTTGGGGAAAGTTTGCATTCCCAACCTACTTTTTTGGAACCGTTTCACAGTGATCCCAGGGGAACTTACTTCCAAGAATCAGTGCATTGCAAGTATTTGTGTATTAACTCAGCTTTGTTTTCAGGCACCAAAGGCATCAAGATAAAGAGAAGCTGGTGAAAGTCCAGGAACTCACTGTAGTTAAGGAAGAGGAAGAAAATATAAAGGTATGGTCACTTATTGAAAAGCCAATATTGGGAGGGGGAAATAAGATCAAGCAAACTTTTGCCAGCAAATAATATTTTCAACTGCATTTCCAAACTGTATGACTTCTGTTTCTTCCTGCCGCTTTGTTTCTGTCTGAAAGGAATGACGCCTTTGCATGTCACTTACTATTCTATATTTTTAAGGGAGACAAAAGATTGTTAATCACACATTTCCTGATGTGATTTATGGAAACTGAAATTATATATACTTAAAGCAGATTATACAACTGTAGTTGTTTTTGCCCTAGGACTAGGAAAAAGGCAGTGATTATAACTGTAGTCCTTCTTGGCATGCAAACAATAATTATGATGGAAGAGAATGGGGCAAATGTTGGATTTCACTGTGTGTTTCTTCAGTGAGGTAGCAATTAAAGCATATATATATATATATATATATATATATATATATATATATATATATATATATATATATATATATATATATATATATATATGTTTGTGTGTGTGTGTGTGTGTGTGTGTGTGTGTGTATACACACTCATTAATGGATCACTTTAATTGGAATCTAAGAAGAAAATGGTTCTAAATAATAGATAGATTGGCATACGTTGCTTTTGTGTGAAACTACTACTGAAAAATGATTATATTGGTTAGCCTGGTAACTAAGATTCTTCTCTGGTTAATAGGAAGAAAAGAATCTTGCCTCACTGGCTCAGCTGCAGCAGGACAAGACAGCTGTGCAGGTGGAAAATGTCCCTGCTGCATGTGGCTGGCTGAATATAACTGCTCAGGTGAGTAGGAACTACCGGTATTTTGCAGTCTTCTCCTGCAAGATGAGAAATGATTGAGGCCTGCAGTCAGTTATTTAGGTCTTCTCCCCATTTGCAAATTGCTGTGGCAGAAATATGACTTGACATACTCTTTATCTCTTCCTGATATGTTCCCATGATACTGCCTTTAACTTATCCCAAAGCCATGAAAAAGATTGACCTGGGTACAATACTCATAAGTGTCTTGGTAATGAAGACACCTTATTCAAGCAATGCCTAAAGCAGGACTGTCAAACTCCTGGCCCGCGGGCCAGATGCATTAAAGTTTCTCTTTAATTCCAGATTGCTTCTCTCCTTGATTAGTTTCCATCCATTGTTTCTTGTCTTGCCTTCTGGTGCTTTGGAAAATAAGAAAATAAGTCTTCTTTGTGGCAACCCCTCAAATACTGGAATACTGTTATAATGTCCCCACTAGTCCTTTTTCTCTCTAGACTAGCCAAACCCATTTCCTGCAACCATTCTTCATACATTTATATCCTCAGGACTTTAATCATCTTAATTGCTCTTCTTTGCACTTTTTCCAAAGTTTCAACATATTTTTTGTAATGTGATGAACAGAACTGGATGCAATATTCCAGGTGTGGTCTTACTAAGGATTTATAAAGCGGTACTAATACTCTCGTGATTTTGATTCTATGCCTCTGTTTATTCAACTAAGGATTGTATTAGCTTTTTTGGCTGCCGCTGCACACTGCTGGCTCAGGTTTAAGTGATCGTCCAATAGGACTCTAAGGTCCCTCTCACAGTTACTGTTTTTGAGCCAGGTTTCCCCTAATCTGTACTTGTACCTTTGGTTTTTCCTGCCTAGGTGTAAAACCTTGGTTTTCTCTTTAAATGTCATGATGTTGGATTGGGCCCATTGTTAAGTCTGTCAAGATCTTCCTGAGCTTGTCTTCTGGGGTATTGGCTATTCCTGCCAGCTTTCTGTCATCTGCAAATTTGATGAATTCCCCTTCTATTCCCTCATCTATGTAATTTATGAAGATATTGAAGAGTACTGGGCCTAAGATGGAACCTTGTGATACTCCACTGCTTACTTCCCTCTATGTAGATGTAGTACCATTAAGGACTGCTCACTGAATATGGTTTTTCAGCCAGTTACAATACATCTGATGCTGATGCTGTCTATCCCACATTTTTCTAGTTTACTAAGAAGTAGGTTGTGGTCTACTTTGTCGAAAGCCTTGCTGAAGACAAAGTATACTATCAGGATCATGATTGTAAAAGGAAGACATATTGCTGCCTACCCAAGAATGGGTGAAGAACATTTTTACTCAGCAGTGGAGAAAGACCTGTAAACTGAATGTAAAAAGTATTGACATTGTCCAAGGCCTGGAATAACTTTCTGCTTCTAAATTAGAGGGACACTTGTGTCCCTCTGCTTTCAGATAGACAAATATCATTGAAAGTTATCTTGTGTAATTGCTTTATTTCCTCTGTATGTTCTGTCATCACTCAGATACTTTCTGAGAAAAGGTGGTGCTTCTAGAGTTCCATACATTCTTTCTCCCTGACATGTCAGTAGCTTTGCTGTTGAATGAATATTGAACATTTCCATTACAGTTAACTTTATTTTTCAAAATATGTAGTCCCCCATGCTTAATTTAGCCATCTTTGATATACTTTCTTTAATGACTTCTTTGATTTAAATATTATATTAAGTACTTCCTGGACTACATGCCATCTGCAAAATGTTAACCACCTGAATGCAGGGGAGAAATTTCAGTGCTATAAGCAATTGTGGGTACTGCAATATTTCTATATGATCACAAGAGGGCATAGGAATATGGTGGATGAAGTTCACCGCTTTCTCTGTTGAAGGCAAAGGTTATTGTGCTCAGTATAGTTGCTCTGTGAGACATAATCTGTACTTTCTAATGTGGTCCCATTTTAAGTAACCATATATGTTAATATAATTATAATGAGATCCACAAGTATCTATGAAAGTATTTTTATGATATTGCTATTCTGAAATTTCAAATAATTTTTAAAAGGCATTTTGTTTGGAGACTAAAATTCTGGGTTTAAGTTGCTCTGTAATAGTCATAGCTGAGTTTATTTTAATATGTTGTTATACAAAGGACTTCAGCATTTGCAAGCTAAACATTAATCTTCCAATTCTGTGGAAAGTGCAATAGAAGGTGAAGGGCTGAAAGGATTGAACATAAACATGAGTTAAAGAATTAAAAGGGGAAAAAAACTTTGCGCTTAATGTTTCACATTCAAACATCTTCATTTTAGCTAAGCTATTGCTAATCAGTACAAGATATAGCTAGAATGTTTGATGTATACCATTAAATGTCCAATATCTTAGACAAACTCAATTTAAAATATTCCTTGATATAAAGTCTTACAGACTTTAGATTTCAGCAAAATAAAATATTGAAGTATATTAAAAATATATTAGCATATTGTAGCATTTAGTTAATTAAATCACTTGCACATTTTTGAAGAAATGCTTATAAAAAGAATTGCTTGTCACAGCGATCTAAGCCACAGAACAGAAAATTTGTACTGTCGTTTTTAAATAAAGTTCAGCAAAGTGCTCTTTAAAATAATTATTTATTTCATTCTTATGTTTGGCTAATTGTCATGAACAGATCTCCCAAGATAACACTATATTATTTCCAAAATTGTTAAATGTTTGTGAAGATTTTTATTGATATTGTGTATGCATCAAATTCCTTGAACTATTTTGAATGTTATTCGTTGTTGCATCAAAATTGTTATAAGATTTTGTAGAGAATTCCTACTATACCACTCCAATTGATTAGCAGTAGCTATCAGAGCCTTTGTAAGCTATACACTGGATGCAATTGGAATGATTTTTTACCACCCACATAGAATAGAAAAAAAAAGCTTTTGTTTTGGAAGTAAAAGCTTCTTGTAAAGGTTATAAATGCTCCAAATTCTGCCAGTGATCACATGATATATGAACATACTGTAGCTGCAACCCTGAATGCTTGTGGAAGATTATGTAGCAGTTCAAATAATCTGTTATTTTTTGTTCTCCCTCAGTTTGCCTATTCAAATTAGCATCCTTCTATAGATCACCTGACCTTATCAAAACCCTATGAAAATATCTCTTTCAATAATGGTTGCAATAGAAACCTAGAGCACTTTATTTCTTAAAAATCAGAATATGCCAGCCAATATATTGCAGCTTATACTAGTTTTAAAAGCAAGATGAGTTTTTAGACAGGCCTGTACATTTAACTTGAGTACTAAAGAATCTAAAAATTTATCAACATATGACAGTGTTTATAGCTTGGATATCTAAAAAGAGAGGTAGCAGATACTAGACTTTAAGAGGTGAGATAGTAATAATAACAACTAGATTCAGTTTCTGTTCCCCAATGGATCCCATGTTTTTAGCATGGGCCAGTCAAAAATTTCATTAGAAATACCTATCAGGATTTTAGTAAGAAAACCTAGAATTATTATTTCAGCCATTTAAGGAGGAAGAGACATTATTGTGATGGGTTTCTGAATTTGTGAAGTGTGTTGAAGCAAAGTTAATGTTGGTACATAAAACAGCCAAAATTATGTAGTCATTTGTTCTTTTTTAATGCAATTGTTTCCATTTGACATATTCAAATATAAAATTTGCCTCTACCCACTGTCATCCCCTTACTTTATTTTTAGAAACTTGCAGAGCTGAATCACTTAGGTTTTGTCATCTGCCTCTTTCTACTTTTATTTATTTTTCAGACAGTAATCATTCACTATTGATTTCACTGCATATTGTTGGTAAAGAGCTTCGAATTCTGTTATTCATTTGTCTGTAAACACATCTGGAGGAGAACAGCAACCTTTCCATAATCTTTGAGTACATAAAGTCACAATATAACTTTTAGCTGTTGCTTCCATGCAAAAGTGTATATATAAATTTTGGAAAGGCAAGCAGAGTAGTCACAAAGAGCCACTGTTGATAACTGCTGTGTTTGTAACATTAATTTACGCATTCAACCTTGCCTGCATTTTAGAAATCTTATAGTGGGACTTCCAACCGAGTGGATGCCCAAGATCTGAAAGATACGAAATCTCTCAAAGTCAATCTGAATGACTATGGAATGGATCTGAATAGCGATGACTCCACTGATGATGAAAGTCAGCCTCGCAAACCCATCCCTTTGTGGGCCAATGGTATATATGCGTCTTTCAGAATTACATTTTACAGCATATCTTGTGTCTTACTATTATAAGAGTAAAAGAAGAAAAAAATAGGGCCAGTCAAAATTAAGTAAATTATGATACGAAACAGTGATACTGATAATTGGAAACTCTGCATTTTTTTCCATAGTGCCATCCTTTTTAGGCCACTAACAAATTTATGTCTTTGTCTTTGAGTTGGAGTGACAAGCTTTATTTGTTTGATGCAGACCAATTGATTATTAGAACTGCTGGAGGAACTTCACATTCTGGCCATTTTATACAGGTAGTCCTTGACTTAATGGCCACAACTAAGCTCAAAATTTCTCTTGCTAAGTGAGACAGTTAAGCGAATTTTGCCCCATTTTATGGCTTGCTTGCCACAGTTGTGAAGTGAAACTGGCTTCACCACTGACTTGGTTTGTCAGAAGGATGCAAAAGGTCATGTGACCCCCCCCAAGATGATGCAACCCTCATAAATATGAGTTAGTTGCCAAGTGTCCAAATTTTGATCACGTGATCATGGGGATGCTGCAATGGTCCTAAGTATGAAAAACATTCATAAGTCAGGTTTTTACAGTGCCGTTGTAATTTTGAATGATCACTAAACAAAAGGTTGTAGGTCAGGGGTGTCAAATTCATGTCCTCATGGCAGTGTCACGTGACGTATCGGGACTCTTTTCCCCTTCACTAAACGGTGTGTGGGCGTGGCCAGCACGTGACACGGGCCGGGAGTTTGACAGCCCTGTTGTAGGCCAAGGACTACCTATACATGGTAGAAGTACTTTGGTTGGAGATGTGTTGCTGCCTGAAGAATTATTCACATAGGAAAATGGTTATTTCCTCAGGGGTTCAACTTAACGAAGCTGTTACATACCAGTACTACAATCCTCCAGATATCGACAGGTTTTTTGGTCTCATACCGAGCCCTAAGTTAGAGGATATCTTCTATAAAAGTAAGCCAAGATATTTCAAGCGTACAAGTTCAGCTGTGTGGCAATCGCCACCTCTTCCAGGATCCAAACCAGCACTCCGGACGTCCAACAGCATGAAAAAATACTGAAACTATTTCTTGTCTAGCTATATTTATGTTGCATTTGTAAATCATTTTAGTATTTTATATGTTATATAATAAAGGTTGAAATGTTATATCTATCTTTAGTATTTCAGGTAACTATGATAATTTGCTTCATATGTTGTTCCAAGGGGTTCATCATATTTTCTAGCATTTGTACTAATGGGGAAAAATTAACAGTAATCACAATCTGATATATTGCTGGTTAGTCTTCTCACGGTGCTACCCAATACTAAAAGATTCTTATCTTTGAGAACTGATTGCTACACTAATTGTAAGTGTTTCTACCAAGCCTTCTTGGATGATTTATTTCTGTTTTCTAATTCTGTTCTGGCTTATGCATATTAAACCCAATGTTTTATAATTAGATCAATGCATATAGATTCACTTCTCTAAAAGGATACGCTTTTCTGTTATGTTACATATAAAATTGCATAGATTCACAAATAAAATAAAATAAAATATTTTGCTTGTTTTCTAGAGACAATGGGTTCACAGATTTTACATTTCATGATTACAGTACTTGCCCCTGTTAAAAAGATGTAGTATAGATATTTAGTTGAAATAACCTGTATCTAATATATGATCATTAGTGTTTGATGTATGTTTCAGTGTGCAAAGAGATTGAAGATTTTGCTGCTAGCATCTTGATTTGTAGAGATGTAAGTCCTATTTTCTTCTCTTTGTGTCAGCAATGAAGAGTTTTGCATTCAACGTTTTAAATATGGGGTAGCTTCTGCCCCCTGAGATTTTAATGATCGTTCTTTTGATTTCATTTTTGAGGAAATAAATTTTGGGGTTGTTTCATAATCAAGGAGAGGAAGGAGCAATCCTTCCTGTTTCTTCAAAATGAAAAATCATCCTACATCATGTAAGAGTCAACATACTTTAATTAGTACCTTCTCAGCACTTATACATAAAAGACACCCATGTGTGACAGGTCCAATTCAAATAATATAGGCAACTCTTAGTTAGAAAAATATTGAACCAAGATATTACTACTTACTGTTCCAAAAGGAAAGTGAACCCTGGAGTTGATAGAATTAATGGGAGCAGATTTTCATTGTATCTTTTTTTGGTTTTGTTACAGACAGGGACAATCTGTTTAATCAGACCATCTTCATTCTTTCTGTGTCTTTTAAACAGCTTTGAAATTAATGGATTAGAGACATAAATAATATATATGTCTGCATGATAAATATAAATGGGATATCTATGCATAAATAAAGATGGAGAAGATGTGGAAGTCTTTAATTCCCTTCAGTTTGCATCCCTCTCTTATTTTGTTTTTCAACTATTCATACTAATCTTTATAACTTGTATCAGAATAGATTTCTTTGGTTTTCCCTGTTCCAATTTGGATATGCTTAACAACAAAGCAGAAGGAAGAAAAATCTGAACCTGCGTAATGACAGGAAGCTGTTTGGTAATTCTGAAAGGGAGGAAAGAGACAAAATAAATCCCCTTGTTCAAGACTGCCTACTAGGATCATGAGTCACCTCAAACATCAATAAAAAAATAATCCATTCCAACTCAGCATCTTTTGTTTGCATAAATTTGAGACTTTATCGCCATAATGTAATTTATACTTTAGTCTGTTTTTAAGACTTCACATGTTGATTCAAAACTAATGGATTGTGTTTCTTTGTACTTTTACCAATTGCATAATTGTGGGGGAAGTGTTTGTTTTTGGTATCTGAGCAAAATGGACATGGCATCTAGTGATCATTTGGTACAAAACACAGCAAGCAGTTGATCTCTGGAAAAATGAAGAGAATCCAGGTAATACCTATATTAAAAGCACTGCATTTGCTATCAATTTGTTCCTGAACAAAATTCCATAGCATTAGTTTCAAAAACTAATGTGGCTTGGATTCTGACTAATTGAAAAAATACATATGTTTCCCCATTCTTAGAGATTATCAATGGTTGCTATGGACTTGTCTCACACAGTAGAGTCAAACTCCCCTATAGTCTGGCATCCTGCACTGCATTACTGCAATGCGCTCTACATGGGGCTACCCTTGAAGAGTGTCCGGCGACTGCAATTGATGCAAAATGCAGCTGCGCGAGCTGTGGTGGGTGCACCCAGATGCACCCATGTAACACCAATTCTCCGCCAGCTGCATTGGCTGCCCATTAGTCTCCGGATCCAATTCAAGGTGTTGGTCGTTACCTTTAAAGCCCTACATGGCTCAGGGCCAGGTTATCTTCGGGACCGCATCCTGCCGCATACCTCCCTACGACCGGTTAGGTCCCACAGAGTGGGTCTCCTCCAGGTCCCATCGACCAAGCAATGCCGGTTGGCGGGGCCGAGGGGGAGAGCCTTCTCTGTGGGAGCCCCCTCCCTTTGGAACCAACTCCCTCCAGAGATCAGGATTATCCCCACCCTGCTGGCCTTCCGTAAAGCAATAAAAACTTGGCTCTTCCGGCAGGCAGGGTATGAATGAAAGTTTTTTAAATGGATAGTATTTTAATATGGCTCCTTTTAAAAATTGTTTTATTTTTATGTGTTTCTATATCTGCTGTGAGCCGCCCAGAGTCCCCCGGGAGTTGGGCGGCATAGAAATTTTAATAAATAAAAAATTAAATAAAATAAATAAATCCTAATCTCTTTCCTACCTTAGAAAATGAGGTCATAAAATCACATTTTTAAAAACTGGCTCAAGGATTTTAAGTGATGATTTTTATATCTCTTGGCCTTATTTGTATAGGTAGCCTTCACTTAATGACAGTAATTGAGACTGGAATTTCCACTGCTAAGAGGCGTGATTAGAAAGTATGTCACCTGGTTGCATTGCTTAGCGATGGCAATTCCAACATGTCAATTAGTCAAGTGAATCCCACTCCATAAAGCACATTATTATATGGTCACCATATGCAATCTCCTACTGGCTTCTCCATTGACTTTGCTTGTTGGAAGCTGGCAGTGAAGGTTGCAAACGGTGACCAAGGGACACTGCAACATCATAGTTGAGTTGGGCACCAGGGACCCAGATCATGACTGCAGGGACTCTGATGTAGTAATTACTGTATGACAACCTGTTATATGTACCACTTGTTCAGCACCATTGTGAATTTGAATGGCTACTGAACTAGTGGTCATTAAATAAGGATCACATGTACTGTAAACTGCTGATAGATTAATAGTCATTTCAGTCATCACAGAGAGGTTGCTGTAGCTGCCTGCACTTACGGTCTCTGCTACAGTATCTTGTCATTCTCTCCATTAATACTTAAAGAGCCTTTGCTACTCTCTCTAGGACTTGAACTTTCATGTTCTAGCATGATAGTAATTATATTTGTCAGCTCAGTAATGTGACAATGACTAATACTTACTGATAAAAATAAAACTCTGATACATAATGACATGTTAAGCAATGCATGTTAAAAGAGGACCTGTCTCTGAAGATCTTAACCAAGGTCTTCAGCTGTATTATAAGTGTGATTTGAAATAACATGCTTCTGCAAAAGGCAATATAAAGTGCACATTGTCTTCAGAATGTACTAAAAAAATAAACCAGAATAACTGACATGTTGAAAAGCATACAGGATTATTTTCAAGTTTTATTCCAGAGCACTTTGGCATGCCTCTGAAGTTTCTCATGTATTATCTAATGAGGAAAACTGCATTTCTGAGAGAAAATATGGACAGCATTACATAAATGAGTAGTTATAAGGAAGCAAAACTAAAAACCATTTTGTTTACAGTATATCTTGCCCATATGTATCTTGGCAAATCCACAATCATCCCAGTGTGTTGAATTACTGGGAGTTGCTTCAAAGAGTACAACATTCCTAGCCCTTTCTAAGCTCCAAGGGATCCACAGAAATCTATTCAGAAAAATGGCAGAAACCTAGATATTTGCTTTGCTTTGTTTCTGACTAGCTGAAAACAACTTAGATCAGTGGTTCCCAACGTGGGGCCCACGCGCCACAGGGGGGCAATTTGATTTTTAATAGGGGCAATTGGAACGTTGTTTAAACCAAGTTAATGGTCTTTTAGGCTTCCTCTGCGTGAATAGGAGTTCACTTTTTGAATAGTAAGAATTATATGTTGGGGGGGCATCAGGATTTTAGAAATGCTTAGGTGGGGCATGGCCCCCCAAAAAGGTTGGGAACCACTGACTTAAGATTCTTTTGCATTTCTTTCAGTAAGGTGGAAAATGTGAGAAGAATAATGGGCGCACCTGTGGATGGGTGGACATGATCTGGTACAGTGTGAATAGGAACAACGTAACCCAATGGGCAGAGGAGGAAGTATTATGAGTAAAAATAGTGGTGGGGAGGGTGCCAGAGACTAGCAGGAAGGAATTAGAAAGTCTGCAAGCTCACTGGGCCTCAGGAAGGGTGTGTGTAAACCACATTCTAGTTGAAGCTTCTAAGGTTCATTTTCAACATACTTGGAAGCCATTTGGTTAAGGAAAATAGCCTTGCATGTTATTGTAGTGCCATAATAAAGGCCTAGGCAGACATTTTGCAAGGGGAAGATATTTATACACAAGGAAATAAAACTTAGGAGAAAAAAGAAATAATCAGGCATACAAAAGAAGCCCTTTGGTTTTATTAGCCTTTGTATATTGTTTTTTCTAATATAATTCCCACACAGGTTTTATTAATAATTTTGATAGTTCCACAAATGCCAAACATTTTCTTGTTTTCAAAAAGTATTATCCTCAGTGGCATGGAGAGAAGTGTATAAGATTAACTAGTATTATACCGGTATATTTTGCTCTTACAAAATTTGTATTAACTTGCAAAAAGATTCGTATTTAAATATGACTGTAAAATTTTAAAGCAAGAATGTCACTGTAACCTTTTTTAATGGCAAAATTCAACAAGCAATTACACCAGAAAAAAAAAAACAATATTGGTCATAACACTGTACATTAAAAAACTACATGCATCAGAGCTATTAAAATAAAAACCTAATGAAAGGAAAAACTAATACAAATAGATCTATATAGTATTAAATTTAATATCACTATGGAATTACTCTTTCAGTCCTTAAACTGGTCAATAAATCTAGAGCATAACAAAAACATTTCAATGTGGAAAGTATGTGTATTAGTCATGAATGGGTAATTTATGACCACAAAGATACAGAGCACACCCCCATGTTCTTACATGCTGGCCATGAAAACTTACTCACTCTGCTTACCTAGACTGTAGGACAAAATGTTGTCCTTAGTCCAGGCAGACAGTAGAAAAAGGCATTGGCAGAGTAGAAAAATAGGAATAAGAGAACTTCTCTTGGCATCAAGGAAGTTTTATCAGATCAAGCATTGGTAAATACATTGGTAAATACAGCCTGATTATGAAAAATAAAATGATTGGTTTTTCTTTTAAAAAACAAACAAATCACTGGTGATTTATGATTGGGGTGATTCAGAATTAATTTAAGACTAGAAGTGTCAAAACATGTGTGGGCGGGAAGGTTCATGTTTGCCTGCAAGCAGCAAAGGAATAACACACTTTTGAGCCAATAGCACAGGATGGTATATTTGCACAAGTTCTGTTTTGCGCTTGGGCTATTTCAGATATCTCAGTTTAAAATTCAAACACAAAGTGTAATACAATACAGGTTAACACAGAAGTTTAGGGGAAAATGGCATCTAATAATATGGAGAAAATTACTGCTAAATAAATAAGTTTAACTGCAACTTGTAAAATTCAAATAAAATAGTATTGCTCAAAATAAACTCTTAATAATCTAAATAATGAATAATTTAATTTAAATTATTGGATATGTTCGAGGGGTGAAATCCAGCAGGTTCTGACATGTTCTGGATAACCGGTAGTGGAAATTTTGACAAGTTCGGAGAACCAGTAGTGGAAATTTTGATTAGTTCGGAGAACTGGCAAATGCCACCTCTGGCTGGCCCCAGAGTGGGGTGGGAATGGAGATTTTGCAATATCCTTCCCCCAGAAGTGGGGAAGGAATGGGGATTTTGCAGTATCCTTCTCCTGGAGTGGGGTGGGAATGGAGATTTTGCAGTATCCTTCCCCTGGAGTGGATGGGAATGGAGGTTTTGCAGTATCCTTCCCCTGCCACGCTCACCAAGCCACACCACGCCTACAGAACAGGTAGTAAAAAAAAATGGATTTCACCACTGATATGTTCCCTACCTTGAGTTATTTGTAAAAATAATAAGGTGGAATATAAATAAATAATTAATCTAAAGATAAATACTACAGCACCATTTGAACCAGTTTCTTCTCCTTTTGCAGTAATTTTGAAATAACAATTTGAAGTGAAACAGTTTGATTTTGAATTTCATTGTACTTTTGATATTGCTTAACTTCTCACAAAGCTCTCACAGATGCTAGGGTTATTAAGGACTGAACCAAGCATCCACAGTAGGCCAAATCTGAGGTTATGGTAATTTATCCACAAAGACTAACTGAGTTTAAGTATCTGTCCCTCCCAAATTAACATTAACCAGCATTTCAGCAGGCAAATCCTCATGCAGGTCTAATTATTCAGACAAGCTTTAGTTTCAAACTTGCAATTGAAATGCCTCAAGGGATACAAAGTATTTTTCTTCAAAATTTGGATTGAATTATCTCCATTTTTTTACATCTTTATACGTAGATACGGTACACATGTGTATACCATAAAGAAATAGTCTTATAGTTCTTTGATCTGGAATAGCATGACCACAGAGGGACCGTAATAATGTTGATTGGCAAATCATTGGAAATATTCTAAGTATGAAGTGAAATATTTTATTATGAATTTATGTGTTTTGCTCTTTCCAAGCCCAGGAAGATTGAAAAACTGAAGTATTTAAGGGTTTTTATTTGCTTAGTTTGATTACTGTTAATTTTTCATTTATGGAGTACAGCCCCTTTGTTTTACTATAATCAATTTTCATTTTTCTGCCCTACTATAAGAGTTATTAATCTAATCTTGCGTAGCTTCTTCTCTGGCGACATTACACTGCTAACCAGAGCATACAAAACATTTGTTAGACCAATTCTGGAATACAGCTCACCTGTCTGGAACCCACATTGCATATCAGACATAAATACAATCGAGAGAGTCCAGAAATATTTCACAAGAAGAGTCCTTCACTCCTCCGCTCACAACAAAATACCTTATGCCACCAGACTTGAAATACTGGGATTAGACAATTTACAACTACGTCGCCTCCGATCTGATCTAAATGTAGTTCATAAAATCATATACCAAAATGTCCTTCCTGTTAATGACTACCTGTCATCTCGGCCTGTACTGCCCAATCGGAGTCCAGGTCTGTCCGAATCTGAGTGACTTTGTCCGCCAGAAACCGAGAAAATTCCTCAGCTCTGCCCTGCAAGAGATCTTCGCCTCCCTCCTTAGCGAGAAGGGTGTGGGTCACCCTAAACAGGCCGGCTGGGCGGGAGTCAGCGGACGCAATAAGGGCAGAAAAATGCGAACATTTTGCCGCCCGTATCGCCACTAAGTAAGACTTAATGAAAGTTCTTAAAAGGGTCTGCAATTTGGGTGTCCTCCTAGACCCACAGCTAAAATTGGAGCAACATCTTTCAGCTGTGGCTAGGGGGACCTTTGCACAGGTACGCCTGGTGTACCAATTGCGACCCTACTTGGAGAAGGAGGCACTTCTCACAGTCACTCATGCCCTTATCACCTCACGGCTGGATTACTGCAATGCGCTCTACATGGGGCTACCCTTGAAGAGTGTCCGGCGACTGCAAATGGTGCAAAATGCAGCTGCGCGAGCTGTGGTGGGTGTACCTAGATACACCCACGTAACACCTATCCTCCGCCAGCTGCATTGGTTGCCCATTAGTCTCCAGATCCAATTTAAGGTGTTGGTTTTAACCTTTAAAGCCCTACATGGCTCAGGGCCAGGTTACTTTCGGGACCGCATCCTGCAGCATTCCTCCCTACAACCGGTTAGGGCCCACAGAGTTGGCCTCCTCCAGGTCCCATCGACCAAGCAATGCCGGTTGGCGGGGCCGAGGGGGAGAGCCTTCTCTGTGGGAGCTCCCTCCCTTTGGAACCAGCTTCCTCCAGAGATCAGGACTATCCCCAACCTGCTGGCCTTCCGTAAAGCAATAAAAACTTGGCTCTTCCGGCAGGCGGGGTGAAAGTGAGACCAACCAGACCAGATATGGGTCTCCCCCCTTGGTTTGAATGTTAGATGCTTTTTTAATTTTTGTAATTTTTAATTATTGTGTCTTTTTTATAGTGTTGAATGGATTTTGACATGTTGTGAGACGCCCAGAGTCCCCTGGGAGTTGGGCGGCATATAAATCCATTTAAATAAATAAATAAATAAATAAATAAATAAATAAATAAATAAATAAATAAATAAATAAATAAATAAATAAATAAATACATACATACATACATACATACATACATACATACATACATACATAAATAAATAGTTCAGCTTCAACCGCAACAATACACGAGCACATAATAGATTCAAACTAAATGTAAAGCACTCCAAACTCGACTGCAGAAAATACTTCAGCAACAGAGTGATCAATGCCTGGAATGCACTACCTGACTGTGGTTTCTTCCCCAAACCCCAAAAACTTTAACCTTAGACTGTCTACAGTCGACCTCTCCCCGTTTCTAAGAGGTATGTAAGGGGCGTGCATAAGCGCACCACTGTGCCTACCGTCCCTGTCCTACTGTCCTATTGTCCTCTTTTATCGTTACTTTTTACTTATGTTTATACAAACTACTACTATCCTATACATGTTTGACAAATAAATAAATAAAAATAAATAAACTATAAGAATTTAGGTTTTACTGATTGAAGACCAACTTATATTCAGGAAAGGGGATTATTGCATTATATGGGTAAAGCAGATAGGTACTCTTTGTTAGTTAGTGATAGGGGATGAAATTCACTTTTTCTTAGGGCTTGAACTAAAATTAAGGCTTAAATTTAATGAGGGCAGAATACAGCCTTCTTTAATTTCTCTTATTATTGAAATTGGGTCTGAGTGTCTTCTGCTTGTCATATGCCTTGTGCATATGTAACTACTTGTACAAATTCTCATGGAACATTATAACAAAGCAGTCCCAAAATACATTTATTAGTTTCCTCCACAGTCTCTGATTAGATATTGAATCAAAAGTCACCTCCAATTCTATCTCAAGATTTATTTTTCTGATAGATTAATTTAGAATAATAAATTGACTTTTAGTTGATCAGCCTATTCTAAAGTCTGCTAATCATCAGCCCAAACTTGTTCTTCTTCTAGCCAATCAATGAGTTTTTTCATGAAGATGTTTAATTTAGTTAGTTTATGTATTTATCACATTTCTAGATCGCCATCTCCCGTAAAGAGGGACTCTGGGCAGTGTACAGTACAGTATAAAAATATAGAACAATAGTGAGAATGAAAACATTAAAGTTAAAATTAAAAATTTTAAGACTATAAAATTATAAAAATTTCAAAATGCAAGAAAATGGTCAAGGCAATTTAATCCTGTTAGAAATTGGTTGATAGCCAAGAGAGGGCTCTTATCATTTACTAATAACATATAAGAGACTGGTTGGATGTTAATTAGCTGACTTCAATGTATTACCCTTCTTAAATACTGAGACTGTAGAAGAATAGTACCATATTTGGACATATGGATAAAAAGGTGGAGGTCAACAGGAAGTCCATCACTTTGCATTAGCTTTTACTGGAGAAAAAAACAAATCTCTATAACCAGCTTTCCTATTTTTTGAGATGGGTCATATGTTTGGAAGTTTTCAGAACTGAAATTGGTGACCAGAGATTTTATGGTTGCATTTTGAGGACAGATGATGGCAATATCCAAATTAAAATGTCGAATAAATCTAACATGGTCACTTCCCAATTTTTTAGTCCACCAGTAGCCTCTCAATTTAAACAGTTCTTATATAGTTTGGATTCTAAGCATACATTCCTAAATAAATATAAAAAACGTATTAACTCCATTCAAGAATCTTTAATAGGCAAGTACTATATCCTTAGTCAAAATACTAAACTAAAATTCCATAAATCTTGATTTGATAGAGAATATATAAACGGCAAAGCTGAATTAGCTCCATTTCATAAGATTTATGCCTTAAGGCATCATCATATTTGAACTAAATTATTAGGTATAATTAGTCAATTATTTGCTTAATAGATATTTCAGCCCTCTCATTGGCTTAGTTATGTCAAAATAAGAATTTTGAAAATTACAGTCGATACATTTTATTTTATTATTTATTTGTACTATACTTTTATTATCCACATGTCTTCCTCCTATTTTCCACATAACAACCCTATGAGGTGAGTTGGGCTGAGAAAGAGTGACTGGCCCAAAGTCACTCAGCTGACTTTCATGCCTAAGATAGGACTTGAACTCAGAGTCTTCTGCTTTCTAACCCACTAGACTAGACCAAACTGGCTCCTTCTTTACATCATTTCATCTGTGATAAGTTGTCTTCTATGGTGACCTGACATATATAGTACTGTAATTCATATACAGTCACTTACGAAGTACCATAAATAACAAGGCTAAACAACAGCATGTATGAGCTTTCATTACATAAATGCTATGATCTCAGTACTTGGGTCACACACCAGGATGCAAGTACTCAATGGTAGCACTTCGTGCAGTGTCAAAACATGAACTGGCATCAGAGTAGTTTGCTGAAACAGCTTCCTATTTCCTGCTATGGTTGTGGCAGGAATTAACTTTCTTAGCCTTGGCCTACGTCAAGGGATTTGTACAATAACCCACATATAGTTACGAAAATCCGTGTGTGTCATGCAAGATGAATAATTGACCAAATAAATATCTCAGCGCCATTGGCTTTCTCTAGCAATAGTGTGTGTTTTTCCAGTCTGATTCCTGCTCTGGGTAACTTTTGTTTGTTTTACTGTTCGGTTCTCTAATTGGCTATAACAAGATGCTCCATATTATTGTGGTTAAACTTACCTGAACACCTGTTTTAAGCACAGATTATGCTATCTTAAACCCTTAGTCATCTCATCTTATGAATTTTGTGTTGTTTTTCTACATTGTTGAAAAAGTCCCTCCATAGCTTAACACACAGTTTCAGTATCTACAGTCACTCCCTGTTGCAATTACACTTAAAAGCAACAGCCTGGTATTTGCTCAATAGTATTTCTATGTCTACTGCCTGAGTAACACATTGCCAGGCTCAAAACAAGTTGTTAAATATATATATTAGTTAGAACATTTGTATTTATCCTAAAGGATTACACCCTGATTTGCCTAGTTCATTTAAATAATTATATTATATCCCAAAGTGTTACTCAGAATGTATTTCTTATCCATCTTACCCACAACACTTACATTTCAAATTTTGGATTATCCCTGCCTATCAGCCCATTGGGTCTCCTTTAACATTATGGGAGTGGATGATCACAAGAGTTTCCTACTGCTAGTTCATGGGTTGACCACATCCCATCTTCTGTCCATCCGGCTCAGATACGAAGGGTTGAAACTGGTGAGGCTCTAACCAGCAATTCCCTGGCCAGAAGGACAACTGTGAAACTGTCTCCCAATTACTTATCAGGGCCATCGAGAGACCAGACATTGGCTCAGAAATGTGGGCCAATGTGGGAGGAAAAAAGCAAGGTGTTAAGCACTGAGTCATAAATATATTTGACCCTGAATTTCTTGTTCTGCTGTGAAGATGAATCGGCTCTGTCATTGGCTTCATTCCGCATACAATTGAGGCTGCCAGAACTACCGGTAGTTGAATCTTGAGTAAGGGATTAGACATCACTCAAGAGCCACGACATACTGCCGAACCCTAGTATGAAACCCTAGTGCCGTGATGGCGAACCTATGGCACGGGTGCCACAAGTGGCACGCGGAGCCATATCGGTGGGCACGCGAGCTCAGGTCCGGCGTGCATGTGTGCACCAGCCGGCTGATTTTCGGGCCTGCTGGGCCCACTGGGAGTTGGGAAACAGGCTGTTTCCAGCCTCCAGAGGGGGTGGGGAAGGCCATTTTTGCCCTCCCCAGGCTCCTAGAAAGGCTCTGGAGCCTGGGGAGAGCGAAAAATGGGCGTGCCATTGCATGCTGGGAGCAGGGGGGTCATGCGTGCATGTGCGGGGATGCATGGAATTATGAGTGTGGGCACGCACACACGTGATCCCCCGCATTCCCCCCCTTTTGGCAAGCGAACCAAAAAAGGTTCACCATCACTGCCCTAGTGTGAAACCCTAGGGACTTTGGTGTTTACTCATATACATTGGCAAGATTCTTCACATAAAAGAGTAATTAAGATGTTTTCCCACCACCACATTGCTGACATGCTAATATCAATTGAGACACATAGAAAACCCTTTCTTGGCTGGTAGAAAGCATGATGGATGCAAGGGTGAACAGGGTTATAGACATAGTATAAAGGTGGAAGCTGAATATTACCGAGCAAATAGAATAGAATAGAATTCTTTATTGGCCAAGTGTGATTGGACACACAAGGAATTTGTCTTTGGTGCATATGCTCTCAGTGTACATAAAAGAAAATATACATTTGTCAAGAATCATGAGGTACAACACTTAATGATTGTCATAGGGTTCAAATAAGCAATCAGGAAACAATATAAATATAAATCATAAGGATACAAGCAACAAGTTAGTCATAAGTGGGTGGAGATGGGTGATAGGAACGATGAGAAAAACTAATAGTAATAGCAATGCAGCCTTAGTGAATAGTTTGACAGTGGTGAGGGAATTATTTGTTTAGCAGAGTGATGGCATTCGGGAAAAAACTGTTCTTGTGTCTAGTTGTCTTGATGTGCAGTGCTCTATAGCGTCATTTTGAGGGTAGGAGTTGAATCTCTTAAACATTCAGGGAGTTTAAGATACTACCTGGCATTCTGCTTGATTATATTCCCATTCAAAACACTAAGATCAAAGCCAATTAATGTGCATTCAGCACATAGGATCCTATATATTATTGACATATGTGTTATACGCACAAAGAGTGTCTAACTAACACATTTCACTGATCTCCCATCCTTTTCTATTCTTTCCAGGTTTTGCTTGTTTCTTAACCTATTTTTATTGTCTGGTTCCTGCAACTCTGACCCTCCACTCTCTTCATTCAGTTTATTCCATTGTGATCCTGTAAATGTCAGCAAATTTATCTAACATTCCCAATCAATTTGGATGTTCAAAGCCTAATTACAAATGGCTTTACAGCCCAGAATATGTATCTGAAATCTTCAACTTCAAAAGGATTAGTGTACTTCTCTTTTGAGAAATACTTGGAAGTACAAACTTGGGACATTGCTCTATAAGGTCCATCTAAGAACTCTGAAATCATGGCTGAGATAATTCCAGACAGAAGTTCAAATGTTGGTAGACCAATTACCTAAATATTTGGAAATACCAGTATACAGATTTATATTTCAGACTGTAGAGCAGTGTGTTCTGAAGTACATTTTACTAGAAGCTTTAGAATTCAGGTGACATTTTGGTATTGCTTTAAGATTTTCTTCTTCCATAATGGTTTCATTCTTTGCTGAAAATAAATACATAATTGTATTTTTTGAGGCTTGGATATACTGAAATAACAGTTTCAGCAGTGTAGAAGTTTGGATGGAATTCATCATCTCCAAGGAGTAATAATTATATTTTCAGAGCCTAAATCTTTTCTATTGTCTCTGTTGGCATTCTAAATTCATACCTTATGCATCTTTTCAACTGACTGAATCAATTCAGCTGACATGGAGCTAATTTCACAACTTCATTGAAATGTTCTGCATTTCAAAATGCTCAAATTGTAGGGATATTGAGGATGAAGTGCAATTATTTTAAAAAAATAGAGCTCGATACACTCCAGAATAAAAATATGTTTCTGTCTCTTATAAGGAAATATGGGAATGCATATTTTAGAAGAAAAAAAACTTGGTAGAGCTTGTTCCAGGTCTCAAGACTTCATTTATTTTGGCTTGCTTGTTTACCACACATACAATGCGGACAGTGTTTGTAGTTTTCTTCTGCAGTGTAAAAAATCTTTTTTAAAAAAGCTTTCAACTTATTTTTTTCACAAGCCCCTGCAATTTATTTGGAACAACATCAGTCCCCGTTTAAAAATAAACATTTCTAATAATAATTAGTTGGTTCAAAATTAATAAACTTTAATAGAATTTCTTTGAATTTCTGGAAGGGATCACAAATCTCCAGAAACATGATGGAAAAATATTGCTAAACAAAGAGAACTTTTAAATGGGTAGTTGTTGCAGTTCTGCAAACATACATCTCAAAGTTGAGCAGCAAACTTTTACCAGTGACTGACAAGATATATAGTTATACATTATTCACACAATGGAAACAGTGAGTTGGTGCTCTGATTTTAGGCCAACAAGATCTCTACCCAGTAGGGCTCAATAGATTCGCTGTACAATCCAATCTGCTAAAGATAAATTGGTATGACTCCCATCTAAAGTGAGAAAAAAAGCTTATTCTGTTTTAGCAGTTCCTCTATTTTTATAGCCTTCGGGTAGGAGTTTTATTCCTCACGTGGCTTGTAGTTTTTTTTAAGTTTTTTATTTTTATTCCCATAGACATTTTCACATATTTATCATTTCATTTCTCATTTCATTCTTTTACAAAATCTTTACACATATATTCTATATTTATCTTATTGCTTTATTAGTTCAAGGTTGCTTTTTTTACCATCCTACCTTCCTATCTCATACAGCCCTTCCTTCTCTTTCTTCTTACTTTCCCTTCCTCTTTCTCTTTCTCCACCTACTTTCCCTCTCTCTCTCCTTCTCCTCTTCCCTACTTCCCCTCCTGTCCTTTCTCCTAACTCTCTTCTCCCTTTCCTCCTCCTCTTTCTGTCTTCTTTCTTCTTACTCCTCTCTTCTCTTCCTCCTTCCTTTGCTGTACTTTCTCCATTTTTCTGGGATGGTATTCCAGCAACTTTGAATTCTTTTATACAGTCTTACAGTTTTCATATTTTATTTCATATATATTCCTTTAATCTATTTCTTTTATCTTTATGTGTTTGTCTATTGATACATTTCAAATTTAAAATCCCCCCCTTTTCCATCCCCTCTCATGTCGTGAACATTTGCTTTAATACATCCATATAATATTCTTAACAATAATTTTGTTTGTAAGATCATTACAATCCATTATCATTTCATTTTCAATACATCTCTCAGATTTCTTTTCTTCTTAATATCTATTTTTAATCATTTTTCCCTCCTATTTTATCACTATTTTAGTTCCAGCATCCAAGATGTGGTCCTTTCCCAGTTTATATATATCTAATATTGGTATTCTTT